>APFE030914398.1:182584-283258 GCA_000404065.3 Pinus taeda | reverse complement strand
GACTACGAAGCTATAGTGAGTTTGGTGAGGCAAAGGGTTTTAGAGAGGGGACTCTTGAGCTACAGTTGCTCTCCTCTGCCAGCTAGACTCTTCCTCCATTGTACAACCCCATTGCAGCTCGGGGGTCCGCGGGGAAGAAGAGTACCCAAGGAGTAGGTTGGGAGGTTAACCGGTGAGTTATCACATTCGGATCAAGTACATCGACATTCATTCGCGGAGGTGACCGACAACGAGGGAATACTAGCAACAACAAGCAAACGGAGTCTCGTCTTCTGGTGAACGGTACACATGCGTTGCAATACTATTTAGGTCTTAGTTAAATGTATGTAAATTGTTATGATATGTTTCCTGAATGATTCCCAATGTGTTTCCCTTCTAGTTGTATTTTGTTGTTAACGAAAAAAAAAAAATTGGTATATAGTCTGGAGGTGGTTCTTACAACAGTCCACACTTCTATAGGCAAGTCCCCATTTGAAAGTTGTTTTGGATATTTTCCAACTTCACCTTTGGATATTGCATATGGGTAGCAAGGAGGAGTGAAGGAAGACCTTACAGGAGATGCTTTGAGCGCTGAAAAGTTTATAGAGAAGATCAGGCAAATCCATCTACAGGTACAGGAAAAACTGCAGAAGTTGCAGGACAAGTAGAAGGCCAGACATGATCAGCACAAAACAGATAAATCATTCACGGTGGGAGACAGAGTATGGCTACAGCTAAACAAGGAGAGGTTGTAGGGCCTTGGTAAGAAAATCAAGGCTCTCAAATACCGTCCCTTTGAGATAATGGAAAAGGTGGGTAATAATGCCTATCGACTCAGTTTACCACCATATATGCGCATTCACTCAGTTGTAAATGTAGAGAATTTGAAACTCTATGAGCCTTCCATGCTAGATCAAGAAGAGGAACAAGTCCTACCTTCTGTGGAGGATTTGGCACTAGACGCTCAGGCAGAGGTGACAGAAGATACAATTTTGCACAAGAGGTCCAGAACTACAAGACAAGGGCAACAAGACCTTTGGCAGATTGGGTTGAAGGGGCAACTTCCAGGCAAAGCTAAATGGTACACCAGAGAGAAGGTGGAGGAAAACTTTCTCCACCTCATTCTGTAAAAGCTTTTGGGGACCAAAAGCCTCCCAAAATGGAGACGTATGATCCAAATTGCATCATTATATTGTTTGTCATTCATTTCGATGCATTTGGAGTGGAAAAAGTGGAGGAATCGGCTCACGAGACCATTTTTACCAGTGGAACCCAATTTGGTGAAACGGTGTCTGAAACCTTCCAAGAGCATTTTGAGGCATCAAGCGATGTTTTTTGGGGGTAAAACTTTGTCGCTTTAATGTAGCTCATTATCATGATATTCTACACATAGAAATCTTTCTAACGGTGCAAGAATGACGTCAATCGAAGTTTGTATGCAAAGGTTATGCCACTCAGAAGTTGACCTTCTTGTATTCACACCTATGGTTCGAGAGGATGTCGCGTCAACCCCCATTATTCATGGAAAAGGGGCTAGCCATGTGTTTATGATGTAAAAGACTCTAGAAGAGTCTATTTTGTAACTCTGGTTGAGAGTTGATGTAGTCAAACTTAACCACTAGTAGGCTATCAGGGTGAGTTATAACCGAGCCACTAGGAGGAAGAGGCACTCCATTCTTTAGAGAGCATTATGTTCCATAGTTGAGAAAAGATAGTCAGGAGAGATAGGAGGTAGAGTAAAAAGAGAGGATCTATGCACTGTAGCACCGCACGGGCCACATACATTACTTCTCTATATCTGCAGCCTTATTCCCAGAGAGAGAAAGAGAGCAAAGCGACCTCACCTTCCAGTTGGGTTTTCTCCCGAAAGTGTTTCTTAGAGAGCATATCTTGTGCATTATGTGTGTGTGAACTTATTTTGTCATTCTCTACTTTTCTGCTTGATTTACTTTTGCATGCATGCACTAATTACAGTTAATTTTACAGATCTAGAAATTAAATAAAATTGTAATAGTGTAGAATCTAAGATTTTAAATATAATATTATCAGATCTATTGTGACGAGCTTTCCAGTGGAATATCCATGGAAGTTTACGGATCAAGAGTATGCTCCAACAATGGCTATCATTTACTAGGGCTTCTAAGTGATCTTGATTCATTAGGGTTTCTTCCATGCTAGGTCAAGCATACTTAGGGTTTGCCAACAATTCATTCATGTATACATGTGCTTAGATCATCTTAGGGTTTGCACTTAGGGATAGAGATTTGTGGAAGGTGTTACTTCAATACAAATTAGGGTTTCATTATGTTAGGGCATTAGGCATTCTTCAACAATCTAGGACAAGAGTATCTTTTGCATAGATCTAGGGTTTCTTGCATATTAGGGTTTCATGCACCTAGGATGCACATTAAGGTTTTCTTCCTAAGGTTTGCACATAGGATCTTATCTAGGGCAAGCGACACAGGATGACATCTTATTGACATCAATGACAAATTTATCCAACAATCTCCCCCTTTGTAATTGATGACAATACTCTCTTACTTTCCGCATTCTCTCCCCCTTTCACATCAATGGCAACTTCTTCATATGTTGCTCCCCTTGACATTTTGTTGCTTTCTTTGGCATTGTGTCGTTCCCCTTGACATTGTGTTGCTACTCCTGGCATTGTGTTGGTCTTCTTATCATAGAATTGCTTTCACTATCCTCGAGTTTGACCTTTGTGCTCCCCCTAACAGTATGCATGATCTTCCTTTTTTATTAGCAATATAAATTGATGTTTTGGTCATTTAAGGCACACTCAACATGTTCTTTTTCTGGTTCAAAATGCTTCCTCCTTCAAAACCTTTATTACCCTCTTTTCTTTCTTGGTTGACAACTCTTCAGAGTTTGGGAACCCTCTTCATTTTGCAATCTTGAGCTATATGTCGAACATTATGGCATTTGAAGCATTTAGCTCTATACATAAATGATGGAGTATAATTTCTATAGGTGTGTACATTGGAGTATCTTCTTGTAACTTTACTTCTAGGTGTTATAAAATCAGAAAGGCAGAAATAATTTCTTATTCTTGATAATTACTTGTGATCTTTCTTGTTATTACGATTCTTTATATCTTCTTCCTTTTAGTTCATCAAGCAATTAACAAAGCAATAGAAAATAAAACAATAGACACCATATGTAGGCACTATGCTAGGGAAAAACCCCCTAGAGGGGAAAACCCAATCAAGAAATTCTTCCTTTCAATAATATTATTTGAGACTCTTCACCCTAGACCAAGACCAGACCTTCCTTCCACACCAAGTCAGCGTCCCAGAATTTTGACCCCTTTCCAGCAACTTCGACTAGGCAGCAGCTTCCGGCAATGGAGAAACTTGGAAGACTTCGATCTCCCAATCTAGGGCACAAAACAAAGAAAGAGAGGTACCAAAATTTCGATTTTCTTCTTCTCCTTAGGCTCCACCCAACTCTCACTTCCAGATGAATTCGATGTGCTTGTATTTATAGGCTCCATGTGAGGTCGAATGAGAGACCTTATAGGCTGAGTTGGTGTGGAGGATACATAAATCATATTTGACTCAATACTGAACCTTTTTACATGATTCAAAAGCCCAAGAAGGGTATCTTTAAAAGTACAATGACTCTATTGACTCAGAATAAATCCTAGAAGTCCTCAATTGGGACTTTGACCTAAAACATGGTGACCCAAGCATGAAACCCGTGCTTTAATAAGTCACAATAATAATATAATAATTCTTTTCTTTATTCTTTTCAAACAAGCACATTACAAGATGACTCAAATATATTAAATGAAGATCGAACCTAGTTACATTTTCCAACACTAGGAAAATGATTGGAGTCCTCCTAAATGTCCTTATTATATGCCATGCAATCCTTTGCCATGTGCCCAAAATTTGAACAAGAGTAACAATAGCCAAAAAATATAGTTTGATACTAGGAACTGAGGATTGTCTTTGTACTTCTCTGAAACAATTATGCTTTGAGGTTCTTTGATGATATTTATTGCTACCTGCAGCATCAACATTTCTTCTTGAATCAAAGGATCTTAAAATGTCATGTTGACTCCTTTCCTTGCTTATGCTGGAGTTGAGGGGATTAACAGAGTTTGAAGCTTCTCCATGTTCTTGTCTTTCAATGCATTAGGGTTTAGATCATTTTCGCCAGAAACCTCACTTGCATATCAAAGAATATATTTGTCAAGAGGGGATCTTTGAAGACAAAAGATGTATTCAAGGCTTGAGAACTCTTCAAGTTCTTGTTTAGTTGATCAACTTATTTCTTTAGAAGAACAGTTTCTCCTTTCATCTTTTCACAATATTCATCTTTCATTACTAGCTCGTTCTCCATTTCTTCCTTCATCCTTGTTGCTTCACATGTTTGCACCTTAAGAGACATGACATCTGATTTCAAATTGAAGATATCTTTATCTTTTTCTTCTAGTCGGCATGCCATGAAATTTATTTCCTTTTTTGCTTCACAAATTTGTCCTTCCAGGAGGACCAAACCTTCCATTACATTTGTAGTTCCTTGTGCTTGTTTCTTTACTACTTCTAGTTGAGCTTAAAGGGAAGTGACTTCTTCATCATATTGACCAATTTCTAATTCAGCTTTGCTCAATTCTTCAGACCTTTGTTTAATATGATTTTCCAAAATGTCTTCCTTTCTTTTTGATTTGTCCAATTGATTTGTCATGGATATGAGTTCTTCATGATGTCTCTTCTTGTTCCGCTGCAATTCTTCCTTACTCTTGTTGAGATCCTCATCCCTATCTTGTATTTGATGACTTAAAAGAACAACTTCCTTATTTGTCCTGTCAAGATCATGATTAACATTATGTACTTGCTTTTTGAGTTCCTTATTTTCCTTTTTCAAACTGCTTACTTCTTCTAGGGCGTCTAAAAGTTTTGACTGGAGATCTATTTCAATTTCAACTTCAGAGATCTCTTCATCATCTTCCTTTATCAAATTAATATTTGTTTTCAATCATGTTCTCTAGTTCATCTTTGGGTTCTTTTTCATCATCTTCTTGATCAGAGGTCACAACTAATAATCCTTTTGAATGAAGATCTTTTGTTTATGAACATTTCTCCACTTAGACCTTTATACGGTTTGGTAGCCCACTCAAGATTGCCTTTATTGATATTGCATTATGTTCATTGGATTCTTCTTCTTCCATCGTGCTTCCGGTAACCTCTGATCCCCAGACTTCTTAACCTTGAGCCATTAAAAACTTCTTCATTCTCACCTTCCAAATTTCAAAGTTTCTTCCATTGAATATGGGAGCTTTGCACCTCTGGTCATCCATTGAGGAGGTGACTTCTTCGGAGGGTTTGCAAGCCTTCTTAATTGACTTCCCCTTTGTGTTCTAAGGATCTACCTTCAAGTTGTCAAGTTGTGAGGGAAGGTATTGACTCTGATACCAATTGTTGGAAATACGGGGGGGTGAATCAATATTTCTTTTACATGTATTACTTTTATGCCAATTAAGATCACTTAAAAGCAAAACACAAAATGAATAACAAGTAAATAATTTTATTAATCAGAGTAACGAGCACTTCAATCCTCTTTTACAATAATACAAGTTCCAATCAGTAGTATCACACCTAAGATTCCTTGAGAGCTCCAACCCTAGATGAAGACTCCAATCTTCAATTCACCAGGCTCCAACTTGCACTGCACCACCAAGCTCCAACTTGGTCTATTTGAGGACTTGTTCTAGCGGCTACAACCACTCTCCAAAATTTTTCCTTAGCTTCGTTTTGGAGTCTCCCTACCAAATTTTCACAATACCTTGTCTTGCTTCGTCAAGTATACAAGCTTCAGTTTTTTTCTTGCATAAAGGCAGCCTGTCGACCACAGCTTGATGCATTCCCCTCACAGGTTGTTCATCTGGAATTGGTCTAGTTGCAAGCTGAGCAGCTCCCCCAAGAAATTGCCAATTCTGGAGGGCAACTAACCATCCCTCCAGAAATTATGCAATCCTGTCAAGCAGCCTACTGGGCTCCAGAATTGCGCAATTCTGCAAGCCAAGCCTCACAATGAAAATTGCGCAATTTTCACCAGCAGGGCTGCTCAGTCCAGAATTTGCGCAAATTTGGGCAGTAATCAGCTACTCTACCCAGAAATTGTGCAAATCTCTTGGGCAGCCAGCCCAGCTCCCAACCAGAAATGTGCATTTCCTTCAAGCAGTCGAGCAGCTTCATGCATGAACAGTTCGGTTGACCAATTCCACTCCAGACCAAAGAAACTTGACTTGCATGCATGGCTTGCTTTTTCCCGAAACAGCGACAGGTAACATGCAAAAGGCATCCCATGATTCAAGGAGCTATTTTTAGCAGTTGGAGGTTACATGTAAAGTTGTTTTAGAAACTTTCCTCCAAATGTCGTTTTTTCCTAGATTTGTTGCATGCGCATCATGAGCTCAAAACTTATTTATTCAACACATTAGAGCTCATTCTTTCACATCGATCTTGGAGCTCTGACATCCCACAGCACATCCAGGACTCTTCGACACATCCAGCTTAGCTTTTCACGGGTAAGTGGCCTCAACTTATCTTTTTCTGCTTTTCTGTTGCTTTTTATGTTTTTGCTTGTGTGAGTGTTATTTGCTTGATTTCTTCGAAAGCATGTTGTCGTTTACATGTATACTAGCTTTCCCTAGCACTGTTTCAGTTTTCTTTGCTATCTCACTGCTTTCGCATGCATGAAACTGTTTTGAATGAATGGTCGTTGATTCGGTAACTCGCTTCACCCACATGCATGTTGATTTGTTTACTGAATCTATCATTCATGTTTGCATGCACTGTCAATCACTTCTTCTTTCACTTAGTGTCGCCATGCATTCACTTTCATATTTGCTTTCAGTTGCCCATCGGCGAGACTGCCCAACCTTGGCCCGGACTCTGCCTTCACCGAGACAGCATTGCGCCATCTGGGAAGGAAGGCTCTGTCTTCCACTCCAAAAATGTTCATTTCTGCCCAGGCACTGTCCTCTAGGATTTTTTTGTGCATTTTTGGGGGACAGTGACTGCTAGCCTAGAAAATTGTGCAATGCAGTCCCTGAGCCTGCAGTCACTCCCAGTTGCAATTGCGCATTGCGCAAACCCAGCAGCCAGCAGCTAGTCTGGATTGCACATTGTGCAAATCCAACAGCAAGTCTTGCCTCCCAGACAGCCCACACTGCCTTTTGCACTTCTGGCAGCTAGTCACCCAACCTCCCAGAAGAAATTACGCAATCTTGCCTATCAATTCCCCAAGTATGTGTTATGTCATTCCTCGAATTTGCTTTAGTTTTCTCTGACAGATTTCTTGCCATGCATGTTGCTTGTCTCCAGATATTTCAGGTGTTCTTCCACCTCTTAGCAGTACAGAATCAATGGCTTCCAAGAGAGCGGGATCAGAGGACACTGACGAAAAGGCAACTAGAGCAGCAATTGAGCAAGTGTCCTCTAGTATATCGATCTATGAAGATACAAAGTTGTTTCTAGACAGGGACATCAAACTCAAGTGGCTAGAGGTCAATGAAGAATTTGCAAGCACTTTTGAGGAAGACCTCGAAGAGCCTCAGGTGTATGTGAACATTCACAAGTCCAGCTTCATTCCCATGCGCAAACATGATACACTAGATAGTCTCTCACTCTGATCCCGAGACGATGACCTTGAGCAGTGTAAGTGGGACAAAGCTTGCAACCTTCTTGGCACGAGACTATGATGAGATATATCAAATGTCAGAGCCTGTGACTGTCATGAAGACTCCCTTCAGCTTACCCAACAACAGTGCTAACTCGAGAGACATTTTGAAGAACTGGGTAAAGGAGTCGACTCGATTCAGGTTGACACCCAACCAGATCTACAAGATGAAGATAGTGCAAAAGGCATATCAATACTCGGTCATATTTTCATGTCGACTATATGGCCAAGAAAGCACGGAAAACTTCCCATAGAGTTGGGTGATCGCGCTAGACCAACTGGCTAAAGAGGGAAAACCATGTAACTCGTCTAGCATGTTGGCTCATCAATTGAGGGAACAAGTGGCGAAGGCTCGACAGTCACCCGGAGGTATGCATGCAGAGAATTACATGTCCGCCTACATCTGAAATGCAATCTGTGCCCGACAAGAGTTCCTGGGCTTGGAGTGGGCATGGTCACCGGCGGAGACTGATGTGAACACATATTTCAAGTTGTTGTCTGAATGCAGCTTCAGAGGAGTAATCACACGGTTGTCCGATCATTTTGTCACCCTAGTTTACTAGATGATAGTCAAATAGGATCGACCCTGCATATCAAAGGAAGCCATGGAGGCACTGTGAGACATTGTTGATTGGTATGCCTCACCGTCCAGCACCTTCATCCGAATGTTCAACGTGGAGAAGCCTCTGCATGTTCTACCGAAGTTTTCCTTGGACATACTTGTCATGCAGGAAGTAGCTTATCACATTTCAGCAAGATTGACAACTAGATTGCACCGAAAGAATAAGGCACCTTGGCCCGCTCTTCCGTTGCAAATTGGGTTATATGAGATCCAGAGTATCAAGCAAGCGGATGTCGAAGCATAACAAATGAAGAAGTATCCATTCGACCTTCGAAGTTACAATCCGTATGATCCGCATTATATTGTGAAGGATCATTGCACGAGAGTTCAGTTCAACTGGATCCACGGGGCATTTCATTGAGCCGAGGAGGACTCATGGAGATATTGCTACAGTTTCTCCAGACCCAATGAACAGGTCAGTTTTGTTGTGGGGTGGTTAGCGAAGCAACATGAAGCAGCATCTCAAAGATCACCAGCACCAGGAGCAGCAGTAGGAGCAGAGGCAAGCATACTAGTGCGCGACAAGGGTAAGAGGAAGATTGTCGATCGCATGGAGGAGGAGCAGAGTTGCAAGTTCCGAGCTTATCCATTAGTAGAGAAAGCAGTTATGGCTATAGAGGAAAAGAGGCATCAGTGCGACATGCGAATCGCACAGATGCAGAGGGATAAGAGAAGAATGAAAGAAGCAGAGAAGGAGCTACATGAGCTGAGGGAGCAACTCTGAAAGGAACAAGAGGTGCGCAAACTAGAGAGGGAAACGCAGCAGCAACAGATACAACAGGGGGTGCAACATGTGAAAATACATGAAACAACGCCCGTACAGGTAGTGGAGTTAACAGATCAGTTGGCATCAGGCCAATAGGGTGCACCATCGCAGGAGCAAGACTTCACTCATGAGATACAACAAGCACTTCAGCAGTTGGATGATGACATGGAGCAGCAGGAGTTGGAACAAGACACCAACCTCATGCCTCATCACCAAGAGGTCAACTTACCCGCTTCACCGCATCCAAATGATGAGCAAGTCTCAAATGACCAAGGAGGCACTGAGATCCTTGGTGATCAACCGGAGGGAGAGATGCACAACATCTCATTCGACGAATGTCAACATAGAGTTGTGCAGTCTCACAAAGTGTCAACTCTGGAGGATCATACATCTCCTACCCAAGTTGAGGAACGACTGATCGTGACTGATGTGCGCAAACATCGAGTAGCCTTGGCCGATGCAACCAAAGTGTATGTCGAAGCCACTAGCTCAAGTGTTCGCTTTCTGATACCTGAGAATGAGCGAATGGCGAAGGAACTACAAATGGTCAAGCAAGGAGGAGACTTGGTGACAGCGTCCGCCCGAGCTGAACTGAAGAAAGCAATACTAGATGAAGTATTGTCCCTTGACACAGTGATGCAAGCATTGTACTCCAAGTTTGGTACCATGCATAAGGCAGTCATCCATCTCAACGGATGGCAGCAGCGATGTGCTAGAAGAGCACGTATCTTAACGAACTTGCATGCTATTGTTGATGACATGCAAACATGGATGATAAAATACAAGGGAGCCCCGCTTCACTTGCCTAAGATGATGAGGGAAAATGTGGTCGAGCCGAAAGCACGTATCCGAAGTCAGATCCAAAACTATGAAGAACTCCTGCAACTCATCACTAGCATGCAGGCTTCCCATGCACGAGTATTCAAGAGTATGGATGTTGTGGTGTGCACGCATGTGATCCCATCTATTGGGACTCTCACCTAGTCGAAGACAAAGAAACAGGTCCGACTAGAGATTGACTCGTACTTCGACGAGTTGATGCGCATTGCCACAGCCCAAACTTGCCCATCAGTGCAGACATCATGCACAAGTATGTTGTTGGTCCGGCCGCATTAAAGACAATGATGCGCATGCTTTCAGATGAGTTGGACAGAGGAGCCCAAGCAGTGTACTTGGATGTTATGGAGGCAAGAGTTAGGTTTCAGAAAAATGTCACCACAGAGCACATGGACACCATCAAGGACTACCGATCTTGGCATCAATATGTTACTGCCAATCAGCGTGAGGGTGTTGAGGAGTTGGACTTCCATGGTTGTCTAAGTCAGAGTGATGTTTAGCTTGGCTTGCTCAAGCCATTTTGTTTCACATGGGTACATGTGCATTATAATGTAAAGACATGTCAAGTGTAAGTCAAGTTGTGATAGTTGGATGTAACAGTCATAGAGTAGGTGAAGAGTCATGAGGGTAGTTGAACTGTCACAAAGGGGAATGTCAAGGGTCACCCCACCCTTTGTTATAAATAGTCCCTCATAACTCATTGTAAAGGCTTTTGGTCAGCCAAGCTTCCGATAAGACTATCTTGGAGAGAGCTTGGACATTATTGTAACGAGCCTTGGCTTCTCCACTACGCAGAGCTAGTACATCTCTTTGGAGGAGCAGGCGGATGTGGCTATAACGTTCCACTATTGGAACTAGTGGTTGGATATGGATGTATTGTATGACTGGAACTTACACTTCTTTATATAATAAGAGCCAGCATGTTTCATGCATATGTTATATTGTATTCTATGCTATTTGGTTTACTCTAAATGATATATGTATTGGTTTGCTTACACATGCATATAAGTATGTATGAATCTTTCTGAAATGTGTTGTTGGTTTAACCATCACTTTGGATTTCTCTCTAACTTGCCTTCCATGTTGTGATGTATCTTTGATCCTGTGTTCCCTTCCAAACCGAGTACTATTACAGGTTGCCAAGGGGCACACTCATCTCAACCCCTGTGTGTTAGATCCTCTCATGCACCTTCCTTAACTCAATGCAATTATCACACCCTTGCTACCAACTGAGTTATCTTACTTACCTCTGTCCGAAATCGTGGTCAAGGCATTAACATACAACCCACTGTTGGGACTCCTACACCAAACAATGTGAGGTTTAATTGGGACTTCTTACCAGGGAGATCCCCTGACATGTTGGTGGGTCCAGCATCGTCATGTCCTCTCATCTGATTTTGAACCTTTGCATATCTTTCATGGATTCTTGCACTCTTCTCTCTCCGCGATGTTTTTCGAATCATGAAGATGTCACCATCACGAGAGAGTTTTTCGATCACTTGTCCACTTACACATATGATGGTGAAGGCAAAGTGGCCTGGCCTGAGTACTTATGTGACTTTCTTTCCAGGTTTCATGAGGAAGATGGGTGTTTCCATGAACAGGCCAGCTTGCTGCTTGCACACACACTTTGTGAATCTCCACTTCGATGGTTGTTCAGCCTACCAGTTGACAATGTGCACTCACTAGAGCACTTCTGTGATTTAATTGAAGACACTTTCTATCATTTTGATCTAGGCCATCTTGACCAAAAACTCCTACAGCAATGAAAGGCTCCGCATGAATCAATTATGGATTTTTGGGAATGCTTCCGTGACTTGCAGTGTCAAGCTCCGAGGAGCCAGATGAAATTTTCCTATCTTTGGGACTGATTCGAGTATTGCATTAAGAAATCTACTCATCCCAAGAAGAAGTTTGAAATCAAGCCTCGCTCGACCTTCTTCAGTGAGGGAGCTGCGCAATCTCAGCAAGATGCAGCCACTGTCACGAGTGGTTGTCTGCCATCCCCTCATCAAATAGCTCCACCACTGTCGAGTGATGTTGAAGATGATGCTCACACAGTTGTTCAGCTTTCACGTCCTCCCAACATCATTTCACTTAATTTTCACGTAGATTTGATTGTGAGTCCTTCGAGTTGTCATATGCATTCCGATCCACAACCTTCGTCCTCGCACTCAGCTATTGCTCCAGCTGATATTGTCTTGCGTTCTTCGATTCTGGACTCTTCACTTGTTGTGAACAAGGAACAAGCCACTGATGAGTTGGTGTTACACAACCAACATGCGTTGTCATTCATGAAGAGTATGAGTGGGAGCTTAATCATCAACACTCGGCGAAGGATGACTCCCTTCCATCCGAGCCTCCTCCTTTCTTTCCTGACATCTTTGGTGAATGTGCCATCCATTATTTTGCATGTGTACCTCCATCCACGAATGCACCCATTGTTGATCACTCGCAGGATACACCGGATGTCAATCCATCATTCGATAACGAAGAGGATAAGTAATTCATTGAAAATCCACTCGATCTTTCATCTGCTTTTTCCGGAAACACAGAGGATGAGTTTGTTCACTTTTCATCTACCCCTCTATTTGATTCATCTAATCATGAGGATGCCGATGAAATCATTGATTTTTCTGATCATGGCGGTGGTGATCCATTTACTACCATATTTGATCACGATCATGACCCTATCGCAGTTGATCTTTCGAAGCCACCGATTTATGATGATCTACCTGATGATGAAGTTGAAACACCCAAGACTGTCGAGGCACTTCAGCCTGAGCTGATGGTTATGTCAGGTCCTCACTATCTTGGGGTTAGTCTCACTTCCGATCAGGAAATTTTTCAATCACCCAAGGCTCTTCATCACTCATATGTATGCATTGAAGATCCATCTCACACACATATCATACTTCCTCCACTCCAACTACACGATCCTATCACTCATGCATTGGAGGATTCTTACATTGCAAGCATGCGTGCACGACACAAGTTATCTTTGTTTCTTTCGTTTGTTTGCATGTCCCAGTCAAGAGTGTGCTTATGCTTCAAAGTCGCACACAGTGTCGCACATCTTCATGATAAGTCCACAGACTGCTCGCCATGCACTTGTACTCACTTATGTCTTGTGGGCACTTTGAAACACAAAGTGTGGTTGTCTTCATTGTTATATCTTTCTTTCTTGCTAGTTCGCAAAACTGGGTTGTTCGCGGACCAAGCCTCCACCAGCATGGGTCAACCAATGCACCGGTGGCTGCATTGGAAATATCACTTCACGTGATCAGGCCCATTAACTGTTAGCTTAGGAGTAGGAGTAGTGTTCGCTTTCAGTCAGTTTTCTTGCATGCTTGCTTGCTTACTTGCCTTGTTTGTTTGTTTGCTTGCTTGCTTGTTTGCTTACTCACTTCGCTTTCGCTTTTGCTTCTGCTCTTGCTTTGTTTTGTTATTTGTTAGTTCGCTTGTTTTGTTCGTAGGTTAGTTTTGCATGAAACCATGTATGACTCTTGAAACGAGCTGGGTAAAGTACAAGAGGGCTTGTATAGCTATCACTACTTGGTTATCTGCCATCTTGCCTCTATATGAAGAACTTGTTACTTTTAGTCCATGATACATCGAAGGAAAATATGTACTGTTCGAAGTGAACCTTGGTGAAAACGCAATGCTTGCGTGCTAACTAGTGTCACCTACTCTAGTCGGTTCTTTTTGGGTTAACCCTTGTCAGCTCAGTCAAGTAGAGTAAGGTGAGGGGGGAAACCTTAACAAGCATGTTAGAGATAAAAAAAAAACTACTCTGCTGGAACAACCTCTTCTGCTCTCAACAAGTCAGGATCCCTCTTCCGCCTATGAAATGAATAAGTGTTATGCACAGTTGAAAAAATGAAAAAGTAAAAAAACAAAACAAAACAAAAATGAATAAGGCGAAAGAAGAGAAAGGCTTCCTGCGTAGAGAGGTGATGCAAGAAACTCCGCCAGGGTATTGACCAGGCTCGCTTGCAGTGGAGCAATGCTTGTGTTATTATGTGACTCCACCAAGGTACTGACCAAGCTCGTTGGCAGCAGAGCCATGCTTGTGTTATTATGTGACTCTGTCGGGGTACTGACCAGACTCACTAGAAGCACAGCCATGCTAGTGTTATTATGTGACTCCGACGGGGTACTGTCCAGTTCTGCTAGTAGTGGAACAACACCAAAGATGAAACTAAGACTGACGATTATACTACTTGTGCACCAATATACCCCTCAACACCAATCGAGACAACTATGTTGCATTGACTTGGAATGTGTGTCAATCGACCAAGAGCTTGGCAGATGCTACATCTTACAATCAAGCTAGTGTGAAACCAAGATGAGCTAAGAACTGAACAATACTTCTGAAGGTGTTAGACTTGCTTTTCACGAACAAGGTACATTCAGAGAGCTGAAGTTCTACCAGTGTGTTGCCAAGTGTTGTACCGGCTACAACCACCCTCCAAAATTTTGCCTTGGCTTCGGTTTGGAGTCTCCCTACCAACTTTTCACAGCACCTTGTCTTGCTTCGTCAAGTATTCAAAATTTAACGTTTTTCTTGCATAAAGGCAGCCTGTCGACCACAGCTCGATGCATTCCCCTCACAGGTTGTTCATTCAGACTTGGTCTAGCTGCAGGCTGAGCAGCTCCCCCAAGAAATTGCACAATTCTAGAGGGCAACCAACCTTCCCTCCAGAAATTGTGCAATCCTATCAGGCAGCCTGTTGGGCTCCAGAATTTCGCAATTATGCCAGCCAAGCCTCACAGTGAAAATTGCGCAATTTTCCCCAGTAGGGCTGCTCAGTCCAAAATTTGCGCAAATTTGAGTAGCAGTCAGCTATTCTGCTCAGAAATTGTGAAAATCTCTTGGGCAGCCATCCCAACTCCCAGCCAAAAATGTGCATTTCCTTCAAGCAGTTGAGCAACTTCATGCATGAGCAGTTGAGTTGATCAGTTCCACCTGGGACCAAGGAAACTTAACTTGCATGCATGGCTTGCTTTTTCCCGAAACAACAAAAGGCAACATGTAAAAGGCATCCCATGATTCAAGGAGCTATTTTTAGCAGTGGGAGATTTTCCTAGATTTGTGGAATGCGCGTCATGAGCTCAAAACTTATTTATTCGGTGCATCATAACTCATTCTTTCACATCGATCTTGGAGATCTGACATCCCACAACACATTTAGGACTCTTCGACACATCCAGCTCAGCTATTCACGGGTAAGTGGCCTCAACTTGTCTTTTTCTGCTTTTCTATCACTATTAATGTTTTCGCTTGTGTGAGTGTTGTTTGCTTGATTTCTTCGAACACTTGTTGTCATTTACATGTATACTAGCTTGTCCTAGCACTATTTTAGTTTTCTTTGCTATCTCACCATTGTCGCATGCATGAAACTATTTTGCATGAATATTCGTCGATTCAGCGACTCGCTTCACCCACATGCATGTTGATCTATTCGCTGAATCTTTCATTCATGTTTGCATGCATTGTCAATCACTTCTGCGTTCACTTAGTGTCACCATGCATTCACTTTCATATTTGCTTACAGTTGCCCGTCGGCGAGCCTAGCTAACCTTGGCCCGGACTCTACCTTCACCGAGACATCATTGCACAATCTAGGGAAGGAAGGTTTTGTCTTCCTCTCCAGAAATGCGCATTTCTGCCCAAGCACTCTCCTCCAGGACTGCTTTGCGCATTTATGAGGGACAGTGATTGTTGGCCCAGAAAATTGTGCAATGCAGTCCCTGAGCCAGCAGTCACTCCCAGCTGGAATTGCGCATTGCGCAATCCCAGCATCCAGTCTGGATTGCGCATTGCACAAATCCAGCAGCCAGTCTTGTCTCCCAGACAGCCCAAACTGCCTTTTGCGTAGTTCTGGCAGCAAATCACCCAACCTACCAAAAGAAATTGCACAATCTTGCCTATCAGTTCCCCAGGTATATGCTATGTCATTCCCCGAATTTACGTTAGTTTTCATTGACAAATTTCTTGCCATGCATGTTGCTTGTCTCTAGATCTTTCAGGTGTTCATCTGCCTCTTAGCAGTACAGGATCAATGGCTTCCAAGAAAGCGAGATCACAGGACATTGACAGAAAGGTCGTTGGAGCAGCAGTTGAACGAGTGTCCTCTAGTCTACCGATCTATGAAGATACAAAGTTGTTTCTAGACAAGGACATCAAGCTCAAGTGGCAAGAGGTCAATGAAGCATTTGCATGCACTTTTGAGGAAGATCTCGAAGACTGTCAGGTGTATGTGAACATTCACAAGTCCGCTTGTACAGGATTGCATGCAGATACCCTGCGTTCCCATGCGCAGACATGATACACTGGATCGTCTTTCTCACTGCTTCCAAGACGATGACCTTGAGCAATGTCAATGGGACAAAGCTTGCAACATTCTGGGCACAAGACTATGACGAGATGTATCAGATGTCAGAGCCCGTGACTATCATGAAGACTCCCTTCAGCTTACCCAACAACAATGCTAACTCCAGAGACATTGTGAAGAACTGGGTAAAGGAGTCGACTCGATTCAAGTTGACACCCAACCAGATCTACAAGACGAAGATACTACAGATGATGTATCAATACTTGGTCATATTTGCATGTCGACTATATGGCCATGAAAGCACGAAAACCTTCCCACAGAGTTGGGTGATCGTGCTAGACCAACTGGCTAGAGAGGGATAACCATGTAACTAATCTGGCATGTTAGCTCATCAGCTGAAGGAACAAGTAACGAAGGCTCAACAAACACTTGGAGGTATGCATGTAGAGATTTACATGTCCGTCTACATCTTAGATGCAATCTGTGCCGACAGGAGTTCCTGAGCTTGCAGTGGGCATGGCCACCAATGGAGACTATTGTGAACACATATTTCAAGTTGTTGTATGAATGCAACTTCAGAGGAGTAAACACACGATTGTCTGATCATTTTGTCGCCCCAGTTTACAAGATGATATTCGAACAGGATCCACCCTGCATGTCAAAGGAAGCCATGGAGGCATTGTTAGACATTGCTGATTGGTATGTCTCACCGTTCGACACCTCCATCTGAATGTTCAGCGTGGAGAAGCCTCTAAATGTTCTATCGAAGTTTGCCTTGGACATATTTGTCATGCAGGAAGTAGCTTATCACATCTCGGCAGGATTGACAACTAGATTGCACCGAAAGAAGAAGGCACCTTGGCCCGCTCTTCTATTGCGGATTGGGTTATATGAGATCCAGAGTATCAAGCAAGCAGATGTCAAAGCAGAACAGATGAAGAAGTATCCATTCGACCTTCGAAGATACAATCAGTATGACCCGCATTGTATTGTGAAGGATCACTGCACGAGACTTCAGTTCAACTGGATCCATGCGGCATTTCATTGGGCCGAGAAGGACCCATGGAGATATTGCTACAGTTTCTCCAGACCCAATGAACAGGTCGGGTTCCTTATGGAGTGATTAGCGAAGCAATATTGAAGCAGCATCTCAAAGAGCACCAGCACCAACATAATCAAGAGCAAAGCTACAAGTTCTGAGTCGATCCATTAGTAGAGAAAGCAATTATGGCTATAGAGGCAAAGAGGCAAGCGCATCATGTGAATCGCGCAAAGGCAGAGGGATAAGAGGAGAATGGAAGAAGCAGAGAAGGAGTTGCATGAGCTGAGGGAGCAACTCCTGAAGGAACAAGAGCTACGCAAATTGGAGACAGAAGCACAGCAGCAGTAGATACAGCAGGGGGCGCAACATGTGCAAATAGGTGAAACAACGCCCGTACAGGTAGTGGACTTATCAGATTAGCTGGCATCATGCCAACAGGGTGAACCATCGCAGGAGCAAGACTTCGATCATGAGATAGAACAAGCACTTCAACAGTTGGATGCAGACATGGAGCAGCAAGAGTTGGAACAAGGCACTGACCTCATGCCTCATCACCAAGAGGTCGACTTACCCGCTTCATCGCATCCAGATGATGAGCAAGTCTCAAGTGACCAAGGAGGCACTGAGATCCTTAGTGATCAGCCGAAGGGAGAGATGCACAACATCTCATTCGACAGATCTCAACATAGAATTATGCAGTCTCGCAGAGTGTCAACTCTGGAGGATCATACATCTCTTGTGCAAGTTAAGGAACAAGTGATCGTGATTAATGTGTGCAAACATCCAACAGCCTTGGTCGATGCAACCAGAGTGTATGTTGAAGCCACTAGCTCAAGTGTTCGCTTTTTGATAGCTGAGAATGAGAGAATGACAAAGGAACTACAGACGGCCAAGCAAGGAGGAGACTTGGTGACAGTGTCCGCTCGAGCTGAACTGAAGACGGCAATACTAGATGAAGTATTGTCCCTTGACACAGTGATGTGAGCGCTGTACTCCAAGTTTCGTATTGTACATAAGGTAGTCGTCCATCTCAACGAATGGCAGCAGCGATGTGCTAGAAGAGCACGTATCTTAACGAACTTGCATGCTGTTGTTGATGACATGCAAACATGGACGATGAAATACAATGGAGCCTCGCTTCACTTGCCTAAGATGATGTGGGCCAATGCGATCGAGCTGAAAGCATGTATCCGGAGTCAGATCCGGAACGATGAAGAGCTTTCGTAGCTCATCACTAGCATACAAGCTTCCCATGCACGAGTATTCAAGAGTATGGATGTTGTGGTGCACACACATGCGATCCCATCTATTGGGACTCTCACCCAGGGGAAGACAAAGAAATAGGTCTAACTAGAGCTTGACTCGTACTTCGACGAGTTGATGCGCATTGCCACCAGCCCAGACTTGCCCATCAATGCAGACATCATGCACAAGTATGTTGTTGGTCTGGCCACATTGAAGACAATGATGCGCATGCTTTCAAACGAGTTGGACAGAGGAGCCTGAGCAATGTACCCGGATGCCATGGAGGCCTGAGTCAGGTTTCAGATAGATGTCACCGCGAAGCACACGGACACCATCAAGGACTACCGATCTTGGCATCAATATGTTACTGTCGATCAGCATGAGGATGTTGAGGAGTCGGACTTCCATGGTCATCTAAGTCAAAGTGTTGTCTAGCTTGGCTTGCTCAAGCCATTTTGTTTCACATGGGTACATGTGCATTGTAATGTAAAGTCATGTCAAGTGTAAGTCAAGTTTTGATAGTTGGATGTAACAATCATAGAGTAGGTGAAGAGTCATGAGGGTAGTTGTATTGTCACAAAGGGGAATGTCAAGTGTCACCTTATGTAGTGCCCACTCTAGTTTCCTGATCTTAATATGACATTATCTTAGATACTTTAGTCTTTGAGGAACTCAGGTTGAGAATCCAGAAACATGTCTCTATTATTAGTGAATGTAATGGTTATGCATGTTCTCTATTGATATTATGATGATTGTGGTATAAATGGTTATGTTTGTTATCTATTTGATGTTATGATAATGATAGCCATGATGGATGTGTCCCCTATGTTACCTATTTCCTTTACTCCAAGCTTACAATGGACAATGATGTGAATGACTAGGGATTGTTAATGATGTTATTATGTAAACTTTGTTACTGATGATTATTGAGTATGGCAGGAAACCAACAGAGGCACTCGCATATGACGAGTTGATGACCACTGGTTTGATGAAAATTCATATTATTTCATCTTTGAAAGTCTAAGTCGATCTTGAAATTTGCCATATATGTTTAATTATATTCTGATGATATGTTAATGGTTGCACGCACAGATTATGTTGCTTGACCGAATGACTCACATATGGGTGATGGGGTTGTACAGGTGGATGGAACTACATGGGAGGGGTGGAACAGAGTCCCTGATCTCACCCACTAGCACTCTCGTCGTGACTTGGGCTGGAAGGGTTGAAACACCTTCGCCTTGAATATCACAATGCCATGAGGGCAGGTCCCAAAGTTGGGTCGCTCATGAGGAGTTTACCGGGGGGCGCGCATCAAGGCGGATTCCTTGATCCCCGACACCATTAGTCTCACTATAGCAGGCAACATAAGAGATGATAGTGGTCTATGATGTTGCACTATACTTTCCCCTCGTAGTCACTGGATGCTTGAAGGGCAAGTGGTGTGGCACCCTTGAAACTTCAGGGAAATTTCTTGAAGGGCACGACCAACTTGGCACCCTTGGCATCACAAATAAAATATTAGGTATGACACCCTTGGAACTTCTAGGGAAATTCTTGAAGGGCACAGCCAAACTTGGCACCCTTTGAATCATTAAAAAAAAATATAAGTAAGGGATGAAAACTAGGTAAATTTACATCAAGCGTAAATGATGATTAGAAACCGAGGTAATTAAATCAAAAATAAAACTTCGAATAAGGAGGATCATAGGAAGAAATAAAATAGAGTACCTTAAAAATTCTACCTTTCCCATGTTGGGAAATACTAAGTAGATTAGGTGGTTTAATTAGATAAAAGAGGAAAGACGAACATAATTGTAAGGATAAAGATTAATCCTAAACTAATTAAACCTAATTAAGAAAAGAGGAGGGTGAATTAAAATAAGAATAATAAATTAAATTTAGAGAAATGTAGAGAAGCTCCATGTGGCAACAACCAACATAAGAATATCCATCTAAGAGATAAACCTAAGTTAAATTAGGGAGTAGATTGGGGATAAAATCTTGACTCATTAATTGACTTCAAGTAATAAACACAATTTAAGGAATAAAAGGGGGGGATAAAGAGACAACTAGGAGAAGAAATAGGAATCTTGTGAGGTGAGGAAAATATTAGTTTTAAATAAAAAAGTTAAGTAAATAATTTTGGGTGACCCTTGATGAGAGAGTGACACATGGGTAGGTGAATAATCAAGCTATTAAATTAAAAATATATATATAATTATGCATGACATGCCAAGTGTCATCTATCAGGACTCTTATAAAATAAGGGGCAAGCCATGGGAGAGGAAACTTTTTGGAACCCTATTGTGGGATGGATGATATGATGTGAGAGCAGTGATTACGAAGCTATAGTGAGTTTGGTGAGGTAGAGGATTTTTAGAGAAGGGACTCTTGAGCCAAGGTGTGCTCTCCTCTGCCAGCTAGAGCTTTCCTCCATTGTACAACCCCATTGCAGCTCGGGGGTCCGCGGGGAAGAAGAGTACCTAAGGAGTAGGCTGGGAGGTTAACTGGTGGGTCTTCGCATTCGGATCAAGTGCGTCATCATTCACTCACAAAAGTGACCGGCAACAAGGGAATACCAGTACCAGCAGAGCAAGCAGAGTCTCGCCTTCTGGTGAACGGTACATATGTATTTCATTACTAATTGATCTTAGTTAAAAGTATGTAAATGTTATGATATGTTTCATAAAATGAGTGTCAGCAATGTGTGTGTTGAATAAACTTGAAATCTCAATGCGTTTCTTTTCTGGTCGTATTTGTTGTTAAAAAAAAAAAAAAAAATGTATATAGTCCTTACACTTTTGTTAAACATAACTATTGAAATCTCTTGTGACTATCGAACCATACAAGGTTGTTGACACCTTGATTGGGAGAAAAGAACGTCGTTCATAAAATGGGATAAAGTTATTACAAATATGCCACATTTTCTAATGATTAATGACACATTCCCATGCCATGAGTTACCATGCATTGCTATCACATTGAGGTCCTAGATGGATGGAAAATTAACATGTGGAAAATATCAAAGGATAACAAGTATCGAGTTGATATCAAATCTTGTAAGGGTCAAGTGAATGTGATGGGAAGACAAAAATTATGCCAAATAGTATTATGCATATGATCACACACAACAATGAAAGCTTCACCTTCGGCCCTATCTATCACGAAAATAAAATTGTGATTGTCATAAAAGCACGTGCTTGATATGAATGTCTGAAGGCAAGGCTATCATGCACAATGCAAAGTGTGGATTCCAAACAAAACACAATGTATCATATCAGTTCAAGAAATGTTGTAGGATCATGCACATTGAGACCGATTTAAAGGTTCCACCAAATCCGTATCAAATACTTTGAAATTAATTTTGGCTAACTTTAATTCTAAAATACAATGACAAAGATAAGGAGAGTTGTCGTGAAATTTGTTTTTTTAACCGAAAATGGTTGGACATCATTTCAGTTTGTTTTTATTATATGTATATTTATATGTACTTACTGTTGATACTCTATGGCTTTCGAGCTTGTAGCTGCTTACTTTCAAATTAAACTCTAAGGATGAAATATTCAATCGATTTTGAAATAAAATTTCAACCTGAAAACCGTGTTGAAACCATTGCATTCAACTATGTATATGAGTATGACACTAACAAAGAAATGGTAGCAGGAGACCCAAAGGCTGCTAGCAGACAATGCAGAAAGAACAATCCATATAGAACAGAAGGTGGACTATAACAGAAATTCCATCCAGAGCCCCCACTGCTGGATTTTCTTTGCAACTATGATTACAAAATGACTAAAAAGGAATGAGATTGTCCTTCATCTTATTTGGGAAAAGATGGTTAAAGAGGAAGGGAGCTTGAGTGAGCTTCTGATTGCAAAGCTGTGAATGGTACTCAAATTATGTCATTTCACAACAAGAAGATAGGCTTGGGCCAAGGCCCAAAATACAAGCCTCAAGACACAATGTAAATCTAAACTTTAAAGTGAATAATTATTTTTATTTTTTTTCCAACTCTATGATTCACTTGGAAACATAAATCCTCTAATGGGAAAAAGTGGAGAAATTTGTCTAAATTGTAGGAAGGCTAAAGTCTAGACAATCTCAGTGTCGTTTTGTTTCATATGTTTCTAATTTTCTCAAAGACATAGCAGTATCAAAATAAACGCTGCAAAGGAAACCAAGTGCTCTTTGTAACATAATGCATGTCAATAAAATATAGACAACAATTATTAATAAATCTAATTTGTTTTGAAGAATTTAATAATTACTTGAATTAAATTATAGTTTTCATAAATGTAATTATTGATATAAATATATATTACAGTTTGGATATAACAATTTTAATTTTTTGTCATGATAATTTATGTATGAGTGAGTGAAGTGGAGTGGTCACTGGTCATAAGTTATGACCACTTAATAGTATCCTTGGGTTTTACTTGAGAGAGGCTGTGATTTTTCTTTTGGGATGAACCTTAGTGATAGCAGGGGATGTCACTATCTCTTTCTTTATAGGTGAGGCGTGGTAGGTGTTATAATCAATTTGATTCATCTCGATAGTTTCTATGTAGCTAAAATAAAATTTTCCCACCTTTGCAAATAGAAGACAACTTCCTTGGATTAGGAAGTATGCTTTTTGTTTAATTGGCATAAGTTCCTTATTTAGAGTATTCTCGTTTATCTCTCAATTCAATGCTCGATATATTATCAACTGCATGATTAGATCCTTCAATTGTTAGGTCATGTGTCACATCATCTCTAACCAGTTGAGACACTAGCATCGTCACTTACTTGGGGTAACAAGGAGATAATCGGTAATCAATTAATGTGGTGATGTTTCTTGGTTGTTTGAACTCATAGTAACTATTCCTTAAACACTACATACACCAGATATAGTCCTTTAATTTATAATGGAATCCATGGTATAGATACTTTGGGAAATTCTAACCTGCCCACTAGAAAGTAAAATCAATATGGATATTCACTTACTAAAGAGTCATTATTTCTTGGAATAACCCATGTTCAGATCCCAAGTCAAACTAAAATGGTAGATAACTATGGCGTCGACCAATGTGAGCTTAGATTGGAGGGATTGCATACCTACTATTAATTTCCTTGAGAAATGGCCAACAAGAACGAAGAAAATGGGGAGCAAAATTTTGATAAATAAAATAAAAAAAAAGAGACTTGCATTATGAACATAGTATGAAGGATGATCATAACAAGGATGATTGTTGGACATTACATCTCAAGCTCATGTTCGAAGGAACTATACTAGAAGGACACTCTTGAATATTCAAGAGGTTAATGGAATGAAAATGAGAAGCATTAGATTTTATGACAATGTTTCATGAGGGCCTGATAGAACTGATTAGGTAAAAAAAAAAATGATAAAAATAATAATAATAAATAAATTAGTTGAGAAAATTACTTAATCCAGAAGATGAAAACGATTTTGTTAATTGATTTTAATTCATTAGAAAAAATAAAAATAAATAAATAAATAAAAATTTGCTTAATTTAAAAATCAGAGATACCTGTTACTAGAAGGTTAGCAACAATTTCAGGAAGGATTCCTAAGATATGTGTCGTCGTTTTTCCTTTATGTTCTGAGGACTTCAAGACGAAGTCCATTGTTAAGAGGGGGTGTATGTAGTGCCCACTCTAGTTTCCTGACCTTAATATGACATTATCTTAGATACTTTAGTCTTTGAGGAACTCAGGTTGAGGATCCAGAAACATGTCTCTATTATTAGTGAATGTAATGGTTATGCATGTTCTCTATTGATATTATGATGATTGTGGTATAAATGGTTATGTTTGTTATCTATTTGATGTTATGATAATGATAGCCATGATGGATGTGTCCCCTATGTTACCTATTTCCTTTAGTCCAGGCTTACAATGGACAATGATGTGAATGACTAAGAATTGTTAATGATGTTATTATGTAAACCTTGTTACTGATGATTATTGAGTATGGCAGGAAACCATCAGAGGCACTCGCATATGACGAGTTGATGACAACTGGTTTGATGGAAATTCATATTATTTCATCTTTGAAAGTCTAAGTCGATCTTGAAATCTACCATATATGTTTAATTATATTCTGATGATATGTTAATGGTTGCAGGCACAGGTTATGTTGCTTGACCAAATGACTCACATATGGGTGATGGGGTCGTACAGGTGGTAGGGGTGGGACAGAGTCCCTGATCTCACCCACTAGTACTCCCGCCGTGACTTGGGCTGGAAGGGTTGAAACACCTTCGCCTTGAAGATCACAATGCCATGAGGGCAGGTCCCAAAGTTGGGTCGCTCATGAGGAGTTTACCGGGGGGCGCGCATCAAGGCGGATTCCTTGATCCCCAACACCATTAGTCTCACTATAGCAAGCAACATAAGAGATGATAGTGGTCTATGACGTTGCACTATACTTTCCCCTCGTAGTCACTGGATGCTTGAAGGGCAAGTGGTGTGGCACCCTTGGAACTTCAGGGAAATTTCTTGAAGGGCACGACCAACTTGGCACCCTTAGCATCACAAATAAACTATTAGGTGTGGCACCCTTGGAACTTCTGGGGAAATTCTTGAAGGGCACAACCAAACTTGGCACCCTTGGAATCATTAAAAAAATAAATAAATATAAGGGAGGGATGAAAACTAGGTAAATTTACATCAAGGGTACATGATGATTAGAAACCAAGGTAATTAAATCAAAAATAAAACTTGGAATAAGGAGGATCATAAGAAGAAATAAAATAGAGTACCTTAAAAACTCTACCCTTCCCATGTTGGGAAATACTAGGTAGATTAGGTGGTTTAATTAGGTAAAAGGGGAAAGACGAACATAATTGTAAGGATAAAGATTAATCCTAAACTAATTAAACCTAATTAATAAAAGAGGAAGGTAAATTAAAATAAGAATAATAAATTAAATTTAGAGAAATGTAGAGAAGCTCCATGTGGCAACAACCAACATAAGAATATCCATCTAAGAGATAAACCTGAGTTAAATTACGGAGTAGCTTGGGGATAAAATCTTGACTCATTAATTGACTTCAAGTAATAAACACAATTTAAGGAATTAAAAAGGGGGATAAAGAGACAACTAGGAGAAGAAATAAGAATCTTGTGAGGTGAGGAAAATATTAGTTTTAAATAAAAAAGTTAAGTAAATAATTTTGGGTGACCCTTGATGAGAGAGTGACACATGGGTAGGTGAATAATCAAGCTATTAAATTAAAAATATATATATAATTATGCATGACATGCCAAGTGTCATCTATCAGGGCTCTTATAAAAGAAGCGACAAGCCATGGGAGAGGGGACTTTTGGAACCCTATTGTGGGATGGATGATATGATGTCAGAGTAGTGATTACGAAGCTATAGTGAGTTTGGTGAGGTAGAGGATTTTTAGAGAGGGGACTCTTGAGCCAAGGTGTGCTCTCCTCTGCCAGTTAGAGCTTTCCTCCATTGTACAACCCCATTGCAGCTCGGGGGTCCGCAAGGAAGAAGAGTACCCAAGGAGTAGGCTGGGAGGTTAACCGGTGGGTCTTCGCATTCGGATCAAGTGCGTCATCATCCACTCGCAGAAGTGACCAGCAACAAGGGAATACCAGTACCAGTAGAGCAAGCGCAGTCTCGCCTTCTGGTGAACGGTACATATGTATTTCATTACTAATTGATCTTAGTTAAAAGTATGTAAATGTTATGATATGTTTTCTAAAATGAGTGTCAGCAATGTCTGTGTTGAATAAATTTGAAATCTCAATGCGTTCCTTTTATGGTCGTATTTGCTGTTAGAAAAAAAAAATGTATATAGTCTTAATTTGGTCCTTACACTTGGTATCAGAAAAAAATGTATATAGTTTTAATTTGGTCTTTACAGTTGCCCACTACTGACACAACTCACACTTCCTCCGAATCACCTCCCTGGAATGGAAATCGAGCCATTGTCTCTGCAATTTGCATTGCATAGCTGGCCTACATAGATTTGGTTATCAATGCTTCATTTCTCCCTCTAAACTGCAAAAACCTCGCTCTAGGGCCTCTCTGATATGATGTGATCTTATACCATGTGAAATTTCCACGATTGCAATAATTGAAATTTATTCTTCTATCTACTAGAGATTATTTGTCTTCTGAATTTTAGTTCGGAAAATAACGATTAAATCACTATTGCAATCTTCACAAATAAAAAGAATGTGGAATATAAAGTATTGGAACTGAGAAAATAATGCACACAAACAATAAATTAATTATGACACCTTTATTTTTGAACAAATGTCCCTAGAAAAAACCTCAAAGGTGTAGGGATCTTCCCTATGACAATTATTATATATATATATTATATTATATATATATATATATATATATATATAATGCAGTTAAATTAGTAATACAACCCTAAGCAAATAATTATTTCCATTTAACTATCATTTGATATATATATATATATATATATATATATATATATATATATATATATATATATATATAATGCAGTTAAATTAGTAATACAACCATAAGAAAATAAGTATTTCCAATTTAACTAATCATTTGCTAATGACATCCATACCAAGATCACATGATGCCTTAAACACCCACCAAAATTGGAAACACATAGAATTAAGGCATTTACATTAAACATCCATAATAATTTACAATGCATTCCACATATCATTTTGCTTATGGTTGTATTACTAATTTAACTGCATTTTATATATATATATATATAATGCAGTTAAATTAGTAATACAACCATAAGAAAATAAGTATTTCCAATTTAACTAATCATTTGCTAATGACATCCATACCAAGATCACATGATGCCTTAAACACCCACCAAAATTGGAAACACATAGAATTAAGGCATTTACATTAAACATCCATAATAATTTACAATGCATTCCACATATCATCTAATTTCACACTCTGGTAACTATAAATACAACAAAATCATGTAATATAACATCATGAATAAAACAGGTACCGCTCACCCCAAAGTGGAGACTCGATCTTAGCCTTGTCGCTACTTGCACTCCCTTGCTGTCGTTTGCATCCAAGTGTGAATGTTGATATGCTCCGACCTAATGTTAATGATCCATCGGTTGACCTCCCAGCCTACTCCTTGGGTACTCTTCTTCCCCGCAAACCCCCGAGTTGCAATGGGGTTGTACAATTGAGAAAGAATGCTAGCTAATGGAGGTGAGCACTCTTTGGCTCAAAAGTCCCTTCTAAATACCTCCACATCACCAAACTCACTATAGTTCATAGTCTTTCACAATAACATAATATCATCCACCCAAAAATAAGGTAAGCAAAAGTACCCTCTCCCATAGCTTACCCCTTCTTTTATAGGAGGCTATGTAGGTGACACTTGGCACCTCATGCATAATTAATTATTTTTATTAATCCAAAAGTTTGATTATTCACCCACCTATGTGTGACCCTCTCACCAAGGCTCTCTAAAATTATTTGCTTAGATTTTAATGCAAAAATAATATTTTTCTTCACCCCAACAAGACTCGCTATTTCTTCCCCTAGTTGTCTCTTGATCCCCCTTTTCGACTCCTTAGTTTTTGTTAATTACTGAAGTCAACTGATAAGTCTTAGGTTTGGTCCCCTAACTACCTCCTAATTTAACTCAATTTGCCTCTTAGATGGATATCATTTGAGCATCCAAGTGCATCCATTCATAGGAGATACACCTTTGAGGCAGCTGAGTTAGTTAAGGAGGCATATCAAGCTTGTTTGGAAATGTTTTTATGGGTGTGTTTGTCTCTTATAGGGCCACAATACTACAAGAGGCTACAACAGTTGTTCAAGGCAGAACTAATAATGTTTTGGTGATTGTTTTGGGTGAAGTTTTCTCCTAAAAAGAAGTCATAGCCCTAGTTGTAATATTCAGGGAAGTCGCAGGCATGTTCTCTCTTAGAAAGGAGAGTCATAGGGATATGGGAGGGTATAGGAAGGGCCACAGATAGAAACAGGAGCCTTGGAGTTGAGTTTTGGGGTACGGTCTAGCTTAGAACAACTGTTAAGTGTGGGCAGATTAGTGTGAATGAAGGCCGCTATCCAGAAAAGGGTTTTGGGAGCAGTGAAGAGGGTTGTTGCAGATTATCAACAAGCCCTGACCAAGGTACCAAGCTTACAGTAAGTGATATCAGCCCTTAAGAAGAGCAGAGGCATGGTATTAGTGTTGGATTGGATGTTAGAGGATCAGCCCTAGTGTGGACAGAATTTGGAGCACCCTATGGGAGCCATTTGGAAGGATTGCCTTGGTGGATGAAAGCTTATCCTAGGAGCAGATTTCGCAGTGATTGAGTGCCATTAGACTGGTGGAGGGAAACGTGTTGGCTACCCAAAGTAGCCCTTGACAAGCAGTCATAAAATGACATTGACAGCTGAAGGTTGGGTGAAGATTGGAGCCTAATGTGTAAATATTTGATGGACGAAAGAAGCTACTAGCTTGGCAGTTTGGCACTCAGGTGTTGGCCAGCCTAGAAGAGAAGATTGGATCAGCCTGTGTTCATTGAAGAAAAAGTGACTTGCAACAGTGATAGGAGGCAACCCTCCTGTAGACTCTATGTGTTGTCCTTTGATGGACTAAGGGGCAGCTAGAGAGAAGAACAGGAGTGAAGGACCGACAGGACGAGATATGACAGAGTCTGCAGTGTAATTATCATTGTATCTCGTATTCCATAGATTGTTGTATTATTCAGATTGGTTTAATATAATGAAGATTGGGTTGTACATTATTATACAATATTTTGTTAAAATCTGTCTATACTTGTGCATATGTGATTTACTGCTTTATATTTTCCATTGTGCAAAGTAGTTATGTTGAGATTCTTGGTTTGGTAGCGTCAGAGATTCTAAGATTCTATCCTAGACCTAAGATTGTGGAAATTCAATATGGTATTAGAGCATGTTTGAGCTACTTTGGAAGATAGTGAATCAGAGTTGTGCACAACGAAGTACAACTGAAGAGGGAGTTGGTCACATTGTAGGTGACAATTTCGAAGTTTTAGGTTGGTCTCTGGTATGAGGACAAGTTGGAGGGGTTGTCTAACTATAGTCCATAGAAGGAAAGGATCAAGTTGGTCTTGTAGGTCAACAAGATCTGGGAGTTCACCAAGA
Organism: Pinus taeda; assembly: GCA_000404065.3. Lineage (NCBI taxonomy): Eukaryota > Viridiplantae > Streptophyta > Pinopsida > Pinales > Pinaceae > Pinus > Pinus taeda. The sequence goes on along the minus strand of APFE030914398.1, from coordinate 253,576 downwards.
AAGCCATCAAGAAGCCAACTAGCCCAAAGGAGTTGGAAGTGTACGAGGATTTGGATACGAGGGTGAGATTGATCATCCTTGATGGTGTGAAGGATCCCCTAATACCTCATTTGTCTGGGAAGAACATTGCACATGAAATGTGGATGGCTCTTCAGAATTTGTTCCAGAATAAGAACAAGAATTGGGTATTGGTATTGGAGGATAAGTTGAAGTCCACCAAGCTGATACAAGGTGAAGGAGTGACTTCGTATCTAACGATATTGTCTCTGGTTAGAGATGAGCTTGCTTTTGTTGGAGTGACTATTTCAGATTCTGATATGGTGAGGATTGCTTTGAAAGGGTTCACTGACAAATGGAATCCCTTCATCAAGGGGATGGTTGCCAGAGAGAAGTTTCCAGACTGGAATAGGCTGTGGGACGACTTCATTCAAGAAGAGTTGCGAGACGAGGATCTTCATCCAAAGAAGAGGGCTTCAGATGATGACATGGCACTTGCAGCACGAATTAAGGGTAAGCAAAAGAAGGACTTGAGTAAAGTCAAGTGTTTCAAATTTTGCGAAATGGGTCATTTTTCATCGAGATGTCTGGCGAAGAAGAAGGGAGATGACAAGCAGTTCGGTGGTGTTGCCACTTCTGCTGATATAGATGCTCTCACCAGGAGATTGGAGGAGGACATTGTTATGATCTCTCATTTCTCACAGGGTACTATCAATGAGGATGGATGGTACATGGACAGTGGTGCGTCAAAACATATGACAAGGTCACAGGTGGTTTTTAAGACTCTAGCTAAATGGGACTCGAAGTTGCACATGGTGTTGGGCGAGAAGAGTCAAAAGGAGATATGAGGATCGAGAGTTGTGCCATTCAAAATGGAGACACAACGAGTGATGTGGGTCTAGGATGTGTTGTTTGTACCAAGATTCAAATATAATGTGATATATGTCTCAATGATCAAGAAGAAGGGGTTTGAGGTCTTGTTTCAGGATGGTAAGGCAAGACTCACAGTTAGAGGCTCTAGCTCTACAAGTATTGTGCTTGGAGTTAGAGAGCATGGTCTATATGCGCTAACGAGCAAGCCTATGGATCACGGGAAGAAAAAGTAAGTGGAGTAGGTGCAGATTCCAAAGAAGCAGTTGCAGGTGCACACTTCAGAGGGGAAGGTACAAGTTCCGGAGAAGAAGGTCCAGGTTCCATAGGCTAAGAGGGAGTCGAGTTCTAGCAGGAGCTTGCAAATTCAGAGGGAGACTTTGCAGCCTAAGAAGAGCGTGTGGTCAATGGGGAGCAAGGGTGCTTCCACATATGCCAAGAAGGAATTATGGAGGGATTGGAAAATGATACAGGAGAAGAAGAAGAAGAAGTAGAATGCTTACAGTGACAACAACACTTCAAAGAGAGGCGTAGTTCATTCTACAGGGATTGCTACAATGGTGAGCGCCAAGAGTTGGGCGAGTGTTGCGAGTAATGATGATGATGATGAGTTAGTTCCTAGTCTTGGAAGTACCTCTCTCGATAAGAGGGAGTGTTGATTTTTTAGTAGCTTGGGAGGTACTCCAAGCCCTAGGGTTCAAGGTTTGGAGAGCAAAGCACCACAAGAGTCACTTGTGGGCTTGGAACCCAAGCTTGGGGTTTTGCACCCATTGTGATTTTGGCCAAAACCATGGACACATTTCGACATGTGATGGATGAGGATGATAACTCTCGTCGAGACTAATCCGACGCAATGATAATCATATGTTTCCAAGCTGTAGAAATGGAGATATGAATTTTTGAAGCTGACAACTAATTATTGGATGGTCAAGTCATGTAGGCTTAGTCCAAAAGACATGTCCCTTCAATAAATTCATGGAGCCCTTAATTTTGGTATAAATACAAGGTGTTTGGAAGTCATTTGAGCAGCTAAGTGCATCCATTCATAGGAGATACACCTCTGAGGCAGTCGAGTTAGTTAAGGAGGCAAATAAAACTTGTTTGGGACTGTTTTTATGGGTGTGTTTGTCTCTTACAAGGACACAATACTACAGGAGGCTACAACAATTGTTAAGGGTAGAATTAATGATGTTTCGGTGATTGTTTTGGGTGGAGTTTTCTCCTAAAAAGATGTTGCAACCCTAGCTGGAATATTCAAGGAAGTCACAGGCCTGTTCTCTCTTAGAAAGGAGGGTTGTAGGGCTGTTGGAGGGTACAAGAAGGGCCACAGATAGAACTAGGAGCCTTGGAGCTAAGTTTTGGGGTACAGTCTAGCCTAGAACAACTGCTAAGTGTGGGTAGATTAGTGTGAATAGAGTCCACAATCCAGGAGAGGGTTTTGGGAGCAGTGAAGAGGGTTGTTGCAGACTATCAACAAGCCCTAACCAGGGTACCAAATCTACAGTAAGTGACATCAACCCTTAAGAAGAGCAGAGGATGGTATTAGTGTTGGATTGGATGCTAGAGGATCAGCCCTAGTGTGGACAGAATTTGGAGCACCTTGTGGGAGCCATTTGGAAGGCTTGTATTGGTGGATGAAAGCTTACCCTAGGAGCAGATTTCGCAGTGGAGGATTGGTTGCCATTGGACTGGTGGAGGGAAACGTGTTGGCTACCCAAAGTAGCCCTTGACAAGTAGTCATAAAGTGACATTGACAGCTGAAGGTTGGGTGAAGATTGGAGCCTAATGTGCAAATCTTTGATGGACGAAAGAAGCTACTAGCTCGACAGTTTGGAGCTCAAGTATTGGCTAGCCTAGAAGAGTAGATTGGATCAGCCCATGTTCATTGAAGCAGAAGTGACTTGCAGCAGCGATAGGTGGCAACCCCCTTGGAGACTTTATTGTTGTCCTTTGACAGACTAAGGGGCAACTAGAGAGCAAAATGGGAGCGAAGGACCGATAGGACGAGATACGACATAAAGTCTGCAGCATGATTATCATTGTATCTTGTATTCGATAGGTTGTTGTATTATTCATATTCATTTAATATAACGAAGATTGGCTTGTACATTATTGTACAATATTTTGCTAAAAATTGTTTATACTTATGCATATGTGATTTACTACTTTATATTTTCCATTGTGAAAAGTAGTTATGTCGAGATTCTTGGTTTAGTAGCGTCAGAGATTCTAAGATTTTATCCTAGACCTAAGATCATGGAAATTCAACATTTTCTTCTTAATATATCCTTCTATCTTAAGAGTTTGGGGAGTGGTAATTCCTGCCAATGCATTACAAGATATGGTCAGATTCATTTTTTCTTTCTCTAGGGTTGGTTCCTAGTGTATATCCTCCTCTTTTGATGTTTCTTATTCATTTTCTTCCTTCTCTTCACAATCTATGTAAAATAATTTCTTCTCAACACACTTATGACGTTTAGTGTATTTGTTATCGCTGTTGTAATAAAACCCTTTTGCTCTTTTTTCTTCCAATTGTTGTGGTGTCAACCTTTTAGGTTGTGGAATGCTAAGAGAAACAACACTTCCATTTTTATAGTTGTGAGTGGTAGACTTCCTTGTTGCCATAATTTTGCTTTCAACTTTTCTTGCCACCCAGAATGCCTTCTCCAACGAATCAGGTTCCCAAAGGCGAACCTCATGTCATATGTTTTCCTTTAAATTCCATATGAAGACATCAATCCTATGCTCCTATGGAATATCAGTTACTTTGATATTCAATTTTTGGAAGTCCTCAATATGCTCCACCATTGAACCCTTTTGTTTGAGATTTATCATTTGGCTAAAAAAGGTGATGTTCTTTGTATCCTCATAATGTGCTATCATTTCCATTGTAAAAATTGACCAACTGACAAGTGGTTTACGAGAACAAAGCCATTGATACAATACAAATTGATTGGGTTCTAAATATAAATATGCAATGTGTATCTTTTGTGTGTGTTGCACATAATGTAGATCAAAATATTGCTCCATCTATAGTATCTATGTTAACAAATCCTTGTCATCAAACTCCCTCATATCTATCTTTGGAATGTGGTGGTTCTTAAACCCCACATTGGAGTCTCTAAAATCATAATTTATATTCCATGTCTGCTTTTAAACCATTCTTCAAACCATCCATCCTAGCTTCCATGTTTGCTTTTAAATCATCCTTCAAACCTTCCATGTTGCCTTTCATTTTTGTCTCTAAACCATCTATCTTAGCTTCTTGTTCATTTTTGGTTATTCTTTGCGAGAGCAAAAGTTGTTGCAATTGGTCTCGTAATTTTGATATATCATGTTGCAATTCTTCCTCTTCTTCATGCGACATAGTAGAGCTTTTTGGTTGCTTACTAGGTGTATTGATTTTTTTTTTGTTTCAAGGTATTTTGGAATAAAACAATGATATTTATGCTTCATTATACCCTTTGAATCACTTCAAACTGATTTTTTAAACAAAAGTTATGCAATTTAAAAAAAATTTACATACATTTTTCCTTTTTTTTTGGAGCTAGATATTAAAACCGGTGTATCTCTGTAATTTCGTCTCTCTAAGATCTGAAATTCGGTCATGTGGTAGCCCTATGAGTCTTCTTTCTAATGCCACAAGTCAGGGCACAATTGGATTCTTCAAGATAAATTTATTCCCAATATCCCACGATGACCTGATTATGGACTGGTTCAGTAAAGCGAATTGTATGGAGTGCCACATGTCAATGTTCCGACCTTCGGCCTTGAAAATAATATACGAAAAACTATAGTTCATGCACTTTTGGTCACTTTTTACGAAATTCAAATCCAATTCTCAGAGTTAAAGTTATGACGATTTTCCCTAGGTCACCTGCTTGAGATTGAATTCTGGAGTTTGAAAGCCTAACTTCTTCGGACCATATCTCAAAAACTATAACGAACCAAGATTTGAAATTCCTCTAAGGAGTTCATCAAGATGTTGGGTCCATGTGGCTACAATTTCAGCTTCTGAAACTTCGTAAAAACAAAATTATAGCAAAAATTCCAAGATGACTTGTTTGAAGCAGTGAAACCCTATAATCCAGAGCTCAGATACCAAATGTTATGCAACGAGCTCACAAAACAAAACAAAAGATAGATCAACGACTTAAAAATTATCCTCTTCGAGAGGGAAACCTCCTTTACATTACATAAATGAACAATTCTTGGATGATACAATGACAATACCTCCTTTCTATATATAGGAGTCTAAGGGGTCACAATATAATCAGAGCCTACATAACAATAATAATGTAAGGGTACAACAATAACAATAGTGGGTTTCTATGGTGCAAAACAATAACAATATGGGGGCTACATTAAAAATAAAAATAAGGGGACTACACTATTATTATAGGGACCTAACAGTATCATCAAGATTCTCCACTGGAATATTCATTAAAAGGTTCATGGAAGAAGCAAAAATCTCGATGATAGTCTACATTCCACCTTCTGTGGGATTCATTGGTTAAAAGAATGATGGTATGATGACAACGAAGTGCAACATGCCGATTTAGTTGAAGTATTTTCATCTTCAAGCCAGGAAAGGACATTGCTCGAAGGAAGCCTAGATGGCCAACTGGAAGAAAAGGTATGTATACATATGGTAATATATAGATAGTGTCATGTCATCGTATGGCTGAAAATAGTATGGGTTGAAATGCTCTATCTCATGAGCATGATTGAAGAAGAAGGATCTTTTCCTTTAGAAAGATGCATGAAGGCATATACCTCGAACTAGTTCACATATTGATAAGATGAAATCAACATAATATGTCCTCAAGTGGAATATGAGGTGGTTGACAATCATGATGAAGGAACATTGTCAAGAAGTTCATGGGGAAGCAATATGTGAAGAAAGGAAGAAGCAATCGTAGAAGTTGCAACTATGGTCACATAAGACGAGGAATCAACATCCGATAACTAGAAGGATTTGGTGTGACATCTCCATGGGGAAGGAATGAAGACCTTGATAAAGTCTGAAAAAGAAGAAGACCCTTGACATTGGAAATCTTGGAGATGTGTTTATGAATGTGCAGGATGTTGATGTCGCAAGAAGCATATGTCATGATGAAATTCCATAATAAAAGGTAACTTTGATACGATGTTCATTTTTTATTTTTGAACAACATCTGGTTGGGTTGAAACAAGGCTACCGAGAGAGAGTCGTAGATATCACCTACAACTAGTACTCATGTGATTAGATGGAAGATCTTGAAAGAACCATGACTTGGAAAAGGTAGTTATATGAAGAACAGCTAGATAAGAACTGGAAGGTCACTTTCCAATGAAAAGGATGACATAACTATTGGTTCAATCCTATGGTTCAATGAAGAAAAGTGATGGATGGTTGATGCCCTACAAACAAAATCTAGAAGACAAAGGCTCCATAATGAAAAACATGTAGTTCATGACATCAAAAGGAGGAGCCCTACTAGCAGTTGATAGTACCATGATATCCACCAAAGATCTAAGAGTTGTTACTGGTAACAAGTCCGTAGTTAAGAGGAAGCTTGGACAAGTCCCTGTATAAGAGGGAGCTTGGGTACATTCCTTTTATAGGAATGGCTATATCTTCAACAGTTGAGAGTGAGAGATAGACACATCATTCTTTTCTTCACTCTGGAAAGAAAGAATGGAGGATTGGATAAGCATATGGCTTCTGATACTCTTTGAGGATGAGGTAGGGCGTCCAAGATGTAAGAGTAGTCGAAGAGGAAATTCCTTGAGGATGTGTTATTCCAAGAAACAAATTGTCCTAGAAGGACATACCCTGTGAATCTCGGGTGGGGTATGTGTGAAGGAACACTAAAGGAACCCCTACTGCAGCAAATTTGAATCTACTTCACCTACCTGATTTTTAATATACATTAATCAAGTTATTATTCTGAATACTAAAGAAAATTATTGCAGCCTACACTAATTAATTTGATCTCATGAAACAAAAAACAGAGCAAAGAACAAGATACATAGGACACACTTATTTTTGGACACAATAGTCCCCGGAAAAACCCAATGCGAGAAAACCAGTGTAGCAGCTCTGAGGGTTTATTATTATGCAAGAGAAATATCTGAATACATATCTAGGATGCTCATCTAGCAATCCTTTACAGAGAAAAATATTGGCAGAAAATCTGAGTGAGTTTTACCTCACATCACCCGGCAAAATTTTGGTTGATCCGACACAAGACTGCCTAACTCTGACTATTTTTGCGTCAATCTTGCATCACCTTCTCTACCCTCTGCGTCAACTCTCCCGACAGTTCGCAGCAGTTTTGGCAGTTCCCGACAGTTCTGGATGTTCCTGGCAGTTCTGGATTCTGCGTGACAAGCAACTTTTTTGCGTTAACTCTCCTAACTACTACACTGCCTCTGCATCAGCTCTCCCGATTGTTCCAGCAGTTCCCGACAGTTCCGGCAATTATAGATCCTGCGTGACAGGCAACTTTTCTACATCAACTCTCCCGACTACTGTGTTGCCTCTCTGCAAGCTCTCTCTGCCTCTCTATTAGTATTCTCCGTAAAGTCGTTCTGGATTGTCACTGCCCCTTTGTTGTTGAATGATCACTTAGTTCGAATTTCTCAGCTTCCTAGCCCCAAAACTCGAACTCCAAATCAATTCTCTCTGTCTCTTTGTGTTTCCAAATGAACCCCAAACCTCCATTTTATACTTTTCCTGTTGAGTCTTCAACGGCCGAGATTAAGTATCTAATCAATGGCTAAGATTAAAACATGACTTGATCCACCCTCTAGATCATTCTCACCCATATTTTGATTAATACCCATTAATATTTTAATTTCCCTAAGTTTAGACTTAGGAATTCCATTAAAAATATTAATTATTTCAATAAAATACAATCTTGATGGAATTTCACTAAACAGTTTATGGGTTCTTTAGAACTCATGTGCCTTAGCCTCTCCACCAATTTTCAAGGCTAGAGAACTTCCACTGCTACCAAAAACTAACATTCCCTCTTAGCGAGGAAACCGCTCTAGCAACAATGTCCACCTGCATGCTGCTTTGTTTCTGAAGCACCTCCTTTCTGCACTATTGCTGCCACCAGCACTGTGTTGCTGCTACTACTGTATTGTTGCCCATGACACTGCCACTACTGCATCTATGCTACATCTCCCTCTCAAATGTTGCATCTACTATGTTGATAACACTGCCACTGCTAACACTGCATTCGTACTGCAACTCAGTCGCTAAGAGAAGCAACTGAAAAAACATCCAAAATTAGCTAAACTTAACTATGTTCAACATAATACAATGAACGTTGGAATTTGACTGTTGTTGATTCTGACCCTCTGAATCTTTTGCGCTACTACTGACTTCTGCATTGTGCCAACTTCATTGCTACTAACCTTGCTCTACACTGATCAGTCTCTGGTCCCAAGCCACTGCATCTGTCCTCCAAACAATCCACTGCCATTTGACACTAGGTCCATCTCGTTATTGCTGAATCTTGGGCTCTCATAGCAAGGAATTGATCCAAGAGGTGGACTCCTCAAAGATCCTGCCCACATGTAGTCCTCCCAACTACAATTCAATATCGCCCCATCTCCCTCCTAGAAATGTGTGGGCACTCATGGAAAACTCATCATTGTCAATTTTCATTGAAGCAGCTTTAGGATCATGTTTCTCATTCTTGTCCTTTTTCTTCAACGGACACTAGGATGCATAATGGCCCAACTCACCACAACTAAAACATTTCAGCTTCGAAATGTCCTTCTTTCACTTTGGCTTCTGTTGTCCCTTTGATTCTAGAGATGTGTTCTCCTCCTCCTCCTTTCTCTTTGTGCCACTCCCACTGCTGCCATTGAGGTTGACCTTTACTAGGTCTCTCCTTAACTCCTCATGTTGAAGAACCACCCACATCTCCTCCCATGAAGGTAGCTTTTCTCTGCCCAATATGCTTTGGACGAAAACTTGCCATTCATCCGAGACTCCATTCAGGGCTATCCTCACCATCGCAGTTGGCTAAGGAGTGGACTCCACTATAGCAAGCTAGTCTCTAGTGTCTTGACCACACTAAAGATAGAGGTTCAACCCTTCTCGTTTCTACATCAAAGTCTGTTGCAACTTCTACTCCAAAGACATCTTACGTTATTCAGAAAAGCCTTCATATAGAGACGATAAGGCTTCCCACATCTCTCAGGCTGTATCTTTGCCCTACAAGTGTGAGACCACGTGATCTTGAACTCCATCGAGAATGAGCCTCTTTGCCTTCCCCTCCTCAACCTTGTACTCCTTCTTTTGACCGTTTTCAGCAGGAACAACTACAACACTTTTGACATAGGCCTCGAGATCATATTCCTCTAGAACAACTAAGATTATGGTTTTCCATATGACATAGTTGGAGGCTTCGTCCAATCTATCTTGATCTCTAAGCCCATGCGATGCCATCTCACCCGACTGTCGAACTGACTTTTCTAGTCACTACTCAGTCAGTGAGAAATTCGAACTTTCTAGCGGAAAGTTCCATGAGGAGAAAATTCCCCTTCTACCTGTCTTCGTTCTTTTCCAGCGGATTTCTGCCCTGGCAGAAACTGCGCCCTTCAAGCACTATGCTGAGGCTCTGCATCACTCCCTCTATCTCTGCAAACTCACAAACCGGAAATCGTACCTCTTTGTCGTCTCACTCAAATAGAGATTTCCTCGGATCTACTTCCCGACAAAGACTGTGCAATCCCTTCAAGCAGATTCGAATTGCTCCCAAGTGTAGCGTTCAGCCTCACTGCTGAGCACTGGAGCTGCTTTTCCTATTCAAAATCAATGCTCTGATACCATGTGAAAATTCATACACTGAAGGAACCCCTACTGCAGCAAATCTGAATCTACTTCACCTACTTGCTTTTTAATATACATTAATCAAGTTATTCTTCTGAATATTGAAGCAAATTACTTCTGCAACCTACACTAATTAAATATTTGATCTCATGAAACAGAAAACGGAGGAAAGAACAAGATGCATAGGACACACTTATTTATGGACACAATAGTCCCTAGAAAAACCCAATGTGGGAAAAGCAGCACGATAGCTCTGAGGGTTTATTATTATGCAAGAGAAATCTCTGAATACATATCTAGGATGTTCATCTAGCAACCCTTTACAGAGAAAAATACTGACGGAAAATTTGAGTGAGTTTTACCTCACTTCACCTGACAGAATTTCGGCTGATCCGGCACAAGTCTGGCTAACCCTGGTTATTTCTACGTTGGCTCTGCGTCAGCCCTGCGTCACCTTCTAGGCCCTCTGTGTCATCTCTCCCAGTTGTTCCGATAGTTCACGACAATTCCAACAGTTCTCGGCAGTTCCGTTTATTCCCGATAGTTCTGGATTTTGTGTGACATGCATCTTTTTTGCGTCATCTCTCTCGATTACTGCATTGCCTCTGCATTATCTCTCCTGGCAGTTTCGGTTGTTCTTGCAGTTCTGGATTCTGCATGACAAGTAGCTTTTTTGTGTGAGCTCTCCCGGCTACTACATTGCCTCTCTGCGAGCTCTCTCTACCTCTGTCAGTATTCTCCGAAAATTCTTTCTCCCCGATTCTCACTTCCCCTCTATTGTTGAATGATCACTTAGTTTGAATTTCTCAGCTTCCTAGCCCCAGAAATTGAACTCCAGATCAATGCTCTCTCTCTCTATGTGTTTCCAAATGAACCCTAAGCCTCCATTTTATTCTTTTCTTGTTGAGTCTCCAGAGACTGAGATTAAGTCTCTAATCAACGGCTAAGATTAAAACATGACTTGATCGGCCTTCTAGATAGTTCTCACCCATATTCTAATTAATACCCATTAATATTTTAATTTCCCTAAGTTTAAACTTAGGAACTCCATTAAGAATATTATTTTTTTTAATAAAATTCAATCCGAATGGAATTTCACCAAACGGTTTTTGGGTCCTTTAAAACTCATGTGCCTTAGCCTCTCCACCAATTTTCAAGGCTAGAGAACTTTTGTTGCTGCCAAAAACTAACACTCCCTCTTAGCGAGGAAACTACCATAGCAACAATGTCCACCTACACACTGCCCAGTTTTTGAAGCACCTCCTTCTGCACTGTGGCTGCCACCAACACCGTGTTGCTGCTACTACTGTACTATTGCCCATGACACTGCCACTGCTGCATCTGTACTATAACTCCCTCTCAAACGTTGCATCTGCTATGTTGATAGCACTGCCACTGCAAACATTGCATTCGTACTACAACTCAGTTGCTGAGAGAAGCAACTGAAAAACATCCAAAATTAGTTGAACTTAACTATGTTTAACATAATACAATGAATGTTGGAATCAGACTATTGTTGATTCTGACCCTCGGAATATTTTGCGCTACTGCTGACTTCTGCACTGTGCCAACTGCATTGTTTCCAACCTTGCTCTGCGCTGATCAATCTATGGTCCCAAGCCACAGGATCCGTCCTCCAAACAATCCACCACATCATCAGACACTAAGTCCATCTTGCTACTGCTGAATCTTGGGCTCTCATAGCAAGGAATTGATCCAAGAGGTGGACTCCTCAAGGATCCTGCCCACATGTAGTCCTCCTGACTACAACTCAATATTGCCCCATCTCCCTACTGGAGATGCGTGGGCACTCATGGCAAACTCATCCTTGTCAATCTTTGTTGAAGCAGCCTTAGGATCATGTTTCTCATCCTTGTCCTTTTTCTTCAGAGGACATTGGGATGTTGATGTAGCAGCTACAAACACCCTCCAAAATTTTGCCTTATCTTCATTTTGGAGCCTCCCTACCAACCATCCTCAGCAACATGTCTTGCACTGTCAAGTACATGAGCTTCATTGGTTTTTCAACAGCGTGCCAGCCTGTGCATGATAGCTTGCTTCACTCCCCTCACACGCTGCCACTCCAGACTTGGACCAGTTGCTGGTTCAGTAGCTCCCTCAAGAAATTGCGCAGTTCTGGAGGGGAGCCAGCCTGCCCTCCAAAAATTGCGCAAAACTGACTGACAGCCTGATGGGCCCAGAAACTGCGTAATCCTATCAGACAAACTTCCCAGTGAAAACCGCGCAAACTGGCCCAGCAGTACAACTTAGCCCAGAAATTGCGCAATTATGGGCAACAGACAGCTGCTCCTCCCAGAAATTGTGCAATCCCTCTAGACAGCCAGCCCAGTGTCCTCCTAGAAATTGCACAAAAATCCCTCCCAATCAAGTAGGTCGTTGCATGTGCCTTCAAGTTGACCGGTTCCCTCCAAGACCGAGAAAACTTGACTTGCATGCATAAGCTTCTTTTTCCCGAAATAGCAAAAAGCATCCTTAGATTTTAGGGATCTATTTTTAGCAGCTAGAGGTTACATGCAAAGATCGCTTTAGAAACTTTCCTCCAAGTGTCGCTTTTTCCTATATGTGTGGCATGCGCGTCATGAGCCTCAAACTTATTTATTCGACGCCTCAGAGCTCATTCTCCACATCGATCTTGGAGCTCTAACATCCCACAGTACATCTAGGAGCCTTCGGCACATCCGACTCAGTGATTTTCAGGTAAGTCTACTTTACTTGTCTTTTGCAGCATTTATGTCACTTTTTGTGTTTTGGCTTGTGTGAGTGTTGTCTGCTTGATTTCTGTGAACGCTTGTTGTCGTTTACATGCATGTTAGCTGGTACAAGCACCGTTTTAGTTTTCGTTTGCATCTCACTGTTGTCGCATGCATAACATTGTTTTGCACGAATGGTCGTCATTTAGCAACTCGTTTCACACACATGCCTGTTGTTTCGTTTTCTGAATCTTGCATTCACTATTTGCATGCATGATCATTCACTCTTGCTTACACTCAACATCGCCATGCATTCACATCTTCATATGCTTTCAGTTGCCCGTCAATGGGTCTGGGTAATCTTGACCTGGACTCTGCCTTACTCGAACAACATTGCACAATTCTGAGAGGGAAGGCTCTGCCCTTCCTCCCAGAAAATGTGCAAATCTGGCCAGTCAATGTCCTCCAGTCTTTACCTTGCGCAATTCTGAGAGGCAGTGACTGCTGGCCCAGAAAATTTCGCAATGCAATCCCTAGGCCTACATCACTTGCCAGCTAAAATTGCGCATTGCGCAATCTCAGCACCCAGCAAGCCAGTCTGGATTGTGCATTGCGTAATTCCAGCAGTCAACCAACCTCCCAACAGTCCAAACTACCTTTTGCACTATTCCAACAGACAGTCTCTCGACCTCCCGGTGAAAATTGTGCAATCCTTTCCAGCAATTCCCCAGGAATGTCACATGTCATTCCTCAAGTTTGCTTTGGTTTTAACTGATAGATTTCTTGCCATGCATGTCACCATGTCTCCAGATATAGCAAGTGTACATCCATCTCTTAGCAGTTCAGGATCAATGGCCTCCAAGAGAGCAAGATCAAAGGACACCAACGAAAGCGCAGCTGGACTGGCAGTTGAGCGAGTGTCTATGAGTTTGCCGATATAAGAAGACACCAAGCTTATTGTAGACAAAGACATCAAGCTGAAATGGAAGGAGGTCAATGATGCATTCTCAGACACATTTGGGGAAAATCTTGAAGAATGCCAAGTCTATGTGAACATTCACAAGTCTGGCTTGTATCGGCTTGCATGCAAGTATCTTGCGTTCCCATGCGCGAACATGATACATTGGATTGTCTCTCACCCTGACCCCAAGACGATGGTATTGAGCAGTGTCAGCAGGACGGAGATTGCTACCTTCAGGGCACAGGACTATCAGCAGATGTACCACTTGCCGAAGCCAGTGATCACCATGGGGACACCCTTCAGCATACCTAGCGGCAATACCAACTCCAGGGATATCTTGAAGAACTGGGTGAAGGAGCTAGCCAAATTCTGGATGACACCCAACCAAATTTACAAGACAAAGACACTGTGGAAGGCATATCAGTACTTGGTCATCTTTGCATGTCACTTGTATGGCCAAGAGAACACGGATACCTTCCCACAGAGTTGGGTGATCGCGTTGAACCAACTGGCCAGTGAAGGCAAAGCATGCAACTGGTCTGACATGTTGGCTCACAGGTTGAAGGAACAGGTAACAAGAGCTCGACCGCTGCCCAAGGGTCAGCAAGCATAAATCTACATGTCTACTCTTGGATGCAATCTATGCTTGTTAGGAGTTCCCAGGTTTGAAGTGGGCATGGACATCAGCGAAAACCTATGTCAATACTTATTGTAAATTGTTTTCTGAATGTAGCTTCTGTGGGGTCATCGCACAGCTGTCAGATCATTTTGTCACCACGGTGTACAAGATGTTATTTGAGCAGGATCCACCTTAAATATCGAAGGCAACAATGGAGGCACTAATCGACATAACGAATTGGTATGCCTCAACGTCTAGCACCTTCATACAGATGTACAACATGGAGAAGCCTCTGCATGTTTTGCCGAAGTTTGCAACGGACAAGCTCATCATGCAAGAAGTATCGTACCACATCTCGGCAGCGCTGTCAGCTAGGCTGCACCAGAAGAAGAAAGCACCTTGGCCCACTCTTCCATTGTGGATTGGGTTGTACAAGATACAGAATCTGAAGCATGCAGATGTCGAAGCAGAAGAGTTCAAGAAATATCCTTTCGACACCCGAAGCTTCAATCCGTATGACCCGCATTGTTTTCTGAAGGATCACTGCGTGAGAGTACTGTTTCCGTGGATCCACGAGGCATGTCATTGGGCTGAGGAAAACCCATGGAAATATTGTCACAGCGTCTCCAGGTCCAATGAACTGGTCAACATCGCTGTGGAATGGTTAGCGAAGCAACGTGAAGCAGCATCCAGGAGAGCACTAATAGCAGCAGCAACAGAGGTAAACATATCAGCGCGCGACAAAGGCAAGAGAAAGATTGTCAACAGCGCGGAGGCAAAACAAAGCTACAAGCTCAGAGCAGACCCACTTGTGCAGAAAGAAGCTTTGGCAATAGAGGCAAAGAGGCAATAGCGCGAGAGGATGACCGCGCAAAGGCAGAGAGAAAAACATAGGATGGAGGAAACAATCAAGGAGTTACATGAGTTGAAGGAGTAACTCTGAAAGGCATAGGAGTTGCGCAAACATGAGAAGGAAACGCAGCAAGGACATATACAGCAGGGGGCGCAACATGTACAGACAAATGAAACTGCACCCATATAAGTAGTCGATTCATCCGAACAACTAGCACAAAGCAGACAGGGTGAGCAGTCGCAAGAGTAGGACTTCGCTCAAGAGATTGAACGAGCACTTGAGCAGATGGATACGGAGATGTAGCAGCCAGAGTTAGAGCAAGACACCGACCTCATGCCTTACCACCAAGAGGTCGACCCACCGGCTTCACCGGATCCGGAAGCAGCACAAGTCCTGAGCAAACAAGGGGGCACTGAGATCCTTGGAGACAATCTGGAAGAAGAGATGCACAACATATCATTCAACGAGTCGCAACATAGAGTTGCGCAATCACGTAGAGTGTCTACTCTGGATGTCCACACATCTCCTATGCATTTTGAGGAATGAGTGATCGTATCTAACGTGCGCAAGCATCCAACAGCATTGGCCGATGCTACCAGAGCATATGATGAAGCCACTAGCTCGAGTGTTCGCCTTTTGATAGCAGAGAACGAGCGCATGGCTAAGGAGTTACGGACGGCCAAGCAGGGAGGAGAACTGGTTACAGCATCTGCCCGAGCAGAGTTGAAAAAGGCGATACTGGATGAAGTATCATCCCTTGAGACAGTCATGTGGGCATTATACTCCAAATTTGGTACCGTGCATAAGGTAGTTGTCCATCTCAACGGTTGGCAGCAGCGATGTGCTACGAGAGAACTTATCTTGTCAAACTTAAACACTGTTGTTAACCACATGCAAACATGGACAATGAGATACAAGGAAGCCCCATTACACTTGCCCAAGATGATGAAGCCCAGAATGGTCGAATTGAAGGCATGTATCCGAAGTCAGATCCGGAACTATGAAGAACTCCCACAGCTCATCACTAGTTTGCAGCGTTCCCATGCACGGGAATTCAGAAGCATGGATGCTGTTGTGCGCACACATGTGATCCCATCTATTAGGACGCTCACCAAGGCAAAGGCAAAGGCACAAGTCCGCCTGAAGCTTGACTCGTACTTTGACGAGTTGATGTGCATAGCCACTAGTGCAGACTTGGCGATCAGCGTAGATAACACGCCTCAGTATGTCATTGGTCCGGCCGCACTCAAGACAATGATGCACATGTTATTAGACTAGTTGGACAGAGGAGCCAGAGCAATGTACTCGGATGCAACAGAGGCAAGAGTTCGTTTCCAGAAAGATGTCACCACAAAGTACACGGACACCATCGCGGAATACCAAGCTTGGCATCAGTTCGCTACTGTCAACTATCGTGAGGATGTCGAAGAGCTGGTCTTCCCACAGTTATCCGAGTCATAGTGATGTCTTGCACGGCTTGCTCAAGACTATTTTGTCTCACATGGGTACATGTGCAGATTGTATGTAACGTCTTGTCAAGTGGAAGTTCAAGTGTCGATAGTTGAATGTAACATTCATAGATTAGTTGAAGAGTCATGAGGGTAGATGAACGGTCACAAAGGGGAATGTCAAGGGTCACCCCACCCTTTGCTATATATAGTCCCTCATAACTCATTGTAGAGGCTTTTGGTCAGCCAAGCTTCTGATAGGAGTATCTTAGAGAAAGCTTGGAGAGTATTGTAACGAGCATTGGTTTCTCCACAGTGCAAAGCTACTACATCTCTTCGGAGGAGCAGGCAGCAGTGACTGTAACGTTCCGCTATTGGGACTAGTGGTCAGTCATGGTTGTGTTGTATGATTGGAGCTTTCACTTCTTAATATAACAAAACCAGCACGTTTCATGCATATGTTGTTATGGTATTTCAGCTATCTTGTTTAGTCTAATGATATATGTATATGTTTGCTTATGCATGTGTGTATAGACTCTTTCTGTATATGTATGTATGAATCTTACTGAAATGTGTTGTTGGTTGAACCATCACTTTGGATTGTCAACTTACTTGCCTTCTAGTTTGTGATGCATCTTTGCTCGTGTGTTCCCTTCATAGCCACGTGCTTTCACAGGTTTCCAAGGGGCGGACTCAGCTCACTCTTCATGTGTTAGAATCGTTCATACACCTTCCTCGACTTGTTGCACATGTCACACCCTTGCTACTAACAGGGACATCTTACTTGCCTCTGCGCGCAACCACGGTCAAGGCGATACCATACGACCCACTGCTAGGACTCATACACCAAATGATCTGAGGTCTATTTGGGTGTTCTTACCGAGGAAATCCCCTCACATGTTGGTGGTTCCAACACCGTCAACATTTCTAGCACTAGGAGGGGGGCCAGATGACAAGTTGTGTCCTCTCATCATGTTTTGAACCTCTGCACATCTATCATGGATTCTATCAGATTCATTTCTCCACCATGTCTTTCACATGCCAAACATCTCAACATCACGAGGGATTTTTTTGATCTCTTGTCTGAAATCACGTATGATGGTGAAGGCAAAGTAGCCTGGCTTGAGTACTTAGAACACTTCTATGTATTCCTTGAGAATGCAGACGAGTTCTATGCGAAAGAGGTCAGACTGCTTCTTGCATACACACTTCACGAATCTCCACAACAGTGGTGCTAGAGTCTGCCTCCTGGCAACGTGCACTCACTCGATCAGTTATGTGATCTCATTAAATCTACTTTCCATCATTTTGATCCATAACTTCTTGACAAAAAACTATTACAACGGAAGGCCCAGCATGAATCGCCGATGGAATTTTGGGACCGCTTCCGTGTGTTGCAGTTTCAAGCTCCGAAAAGTCAGATGAAATTCTAGTATCTCATGGGCAGATTTGAGTAATGTCTTACCAAATCTGTTAATCCTAAAAGGAAGTTCAAGCCCAAGCCCCACTTAGCATACTTCGGTGATGGAGTTGCATAATCACAAATGAGCACGGTCACTGTCACAAGTGATTGTCCGTCGTCCCCTCATCAAACAACTTCACCACTGCAGAGTGATGTGGGTCAACAGGAACACACATCTGTTCAACTATCACATCCTCCCAACATCACTTCTCTCAATTTTTGCACAGATTTGATTGCGAAGCCCATGGGTTGTCACATGTCTATTTTACCTCAACCTTCGTCTTCGTGTTCTGTTGTTCCTCCAGATTGCACTGTCTTGTGTTCTTCCATTCCGGACTCTACACTTATTGTGAACGACGATCAAGCTATTGACGGAGTTGGTATTGCACAACCAACCTGCACTGTCATTCATGAAGAGTATGACTAGGAGCTTGAGCATCAATCCTTGGCGAAGGAAGACTCCCTTCTGTCCAAGCCTCCTCCATTTTTTCCTGACATCTTTGGTGATTTTGCCATCCCTAATTTCGCATGTGTATCTCCGTCCACGGATGCACCCATTATTGATCATTCATAGAACACACTGGATATCAGTCCATCATCCGACAACAGAGAAGACAAATCATTCATTGAAAATTCCACTTGATTTTTCATCTTCTTTTTCCGGGAACACAGACGGTGATTTTTTTCACTTCTCATCTACCCCTCTGTTTGATTCATCAGATCATGAGGATGCCAATGAAATCATTAATTTCTCTGATTGTAGTTGTCATGATCTATATATTCCTGTATTCGATCACGATGATGATTCTATTGCAGTTGATTTTTCCAAGCCACTTGTTTATGATGATCTATCTGTCGACAAAGACGAAACCCCCCAAACTGTCAAGGCACTTCAACCCGAGCTGATGGTTATGTCAGGCCCTCACTGTCTTGAGGTTGGTTTCACTTCTGCTTAGCAAATTGTTGAAATACCCAAGGCTCGTCATCACTCATCTGCGTGCACTGAAGATCAATTTTGCACACAGATTATGCTTCCTCCACTCGAATTACACACCATTGCTCATGCATTGGAGGAATCTTACATAGCAAGCACGCATGCGCGACACAAGTTGTCTTTGTTTCTTTCGCTTGCTTGCATGTCACAATCAAGAGTCTGTGTATGCTTAACAGCTGCACGCAGTGTCACACAACACCATGGTAAGTCCACTGATTGCATGTCATGCACTTGCACTAACTAATGTTCTCTGGAGACATTTAAACTCGAAATGTGTTTGTCTTCATTGTTATATCTTTCATGTTTGTTTGTTCGCACAACTATGTTGTTCGTGAACCATGCCTTCACCAACATGGGTCAACCAATGCATCGGTGGCTGCATTGGAAGTATCACTTCACGTGAGATACCCATGCACCATTAGCTTAGGAGTAGAAGTAGTGTTGGCTTTTGGTTTGTTTGCTTGCATGCATGTTTGCTTCTTACTTTGCATGTTTGTTTGTTTGCTTGCTTGTTTGCTTACTCACTTTTCTTACACATTTACTTCTGCTTTTGCTTTGTTTTGTTGTTTGTTGCTTGTTTACGTTCATAGGTTAGTTTCGCATGAAACTGTGTGCGACTCTTGAAACAAGCTGGGTGAAGTACAAGAGGACTTGTGCAGCTATCAATACTTGGTTCTCTGTATGAAGAACTTGTTATCTTCATTCCATGATACATCGATGGAAAATATGTATTATTCGAAGTGAACCTTGGTGAAAACACAATGCTTATGCGCTAACTAGTGTCACCTACTCTAGTCAGTGGTTTTTGGGTTAATCCTTGTTAGCTCGGTCAAGTAGAGTAAGGTGAGGGGGAAAACCTTAACAAGCACGTTAGAGGTATATGTAAACTACTTCTCTGAAGGAACAACCTATTCTGCTCTCAATAAGTCGGGATCCATCTTCCGCCTCTAAAATGAATAAGTGTGATGCACAGTTACGAAAAATGAAAATTGAAAAAAATGAAAAATTGAAAATTTCGAAAAACTGAAAAATGAATCAGGGGAAAGAAGAGAAAGGCTTCCTACGCAAAGAGGTGATGCAAGTAACTCCGTCGAGGTACTGACCAGGCTCCCTGGAAGCGGAGCGATGCTTGTATTCCTGCGTGACTCCGCCAGGGTACTGTCCAGGCCTACTGGCAACAGAGCAACACTAGAGATGAAACTAAAACTCTGACGGCCATACTACTTGTGCACCAATATACCCCTCATCCCCAATCAAAACAACTATATTGGCTTGGCTTGGAATGTGTGTCAACCGACCAAGGGTTTCGCAGATGCTACATCTTACAATCAAGCAAGTGTGGAAACCAAGACGAACAGAGAACTGAACAATACTTTCGGAGGTGTTACACTTGCATTTCACGAATAAGGTCCATTCAGAGAGCTGGAGTTCTACAAGTGCGTCACCAAGTGTTGTAGTGGCTACAAACACCCTCCAAAATTTTGCCTTAGCTTCGTTTTGGAGCCTCCCTACCAACCATCCTCAACAGCATGTCTTGCACTGTCAAGTACATGAGCTTCATTGGTTTTTCAGCAGCTTTCCAGCCTGTGCATGATAGCTTGCTTCACTCCCCTCATAGGCTGCCACTCCGGACTTAGGTCAGCTGCTGGTTGAGCAGCTCCCTCAAGAAATTGCGCAATTCTGGAGGGGAACCAACCTTCCCTCCAGAAATTGCGCAAAACTAACTGACAGCCTACTGGGCCCAGAAACTGCACAATCCTGTCAAACAGTCTTCCCAATGAAAACTGCGCAATCTGGCCCAACAATGTAGCTCAACCCATAAATTGTGCAATTTTGGGAAATAGTCAGTTGCTCCTCCCAGAAATTGCACAATTCTGGGCAACAGTCAGCGACTCCCAGAAATTGAGCAATTTTGGGTAGCAGTCAACTGCTCCCAGAAATTGAGCAATTTTGGGTAGCAGTCAACTGCTCCCAGAAATTGTGCGATTATGGGCAGCATTCAGCGACTCCTCCCAGAAATTGCTCAATCCCTCTGGACAGCCAGCCCAACTTCCTCCTAGAAATTGCACAAAAATGCCTCCTTGTGAAGCAGGCTATTACATGTGCCTTCAAGTTGACCAGTTCCCTCCGAGACCGAGAAAACTTGACTTGCATGCATAGGTTGCTTTTTCCCAAAATAGCAAAAAGCAACATGCAAAAAGCATCCCTAGATTTTAGGGAGACATTTTTAGCTGCTAAAAGTTACAAGCAAATATTGTTTTAGAAACTTTCCTCCAAGTGTCGTTTTTTCCTAGATTTGTAACATGTGCGTCATGAGACTCAAACTTATTTATTCGACGCTTTAGAGCTCATTATTCACATTGATCTTGGAGCTCTGACATCCCACAGTACATCCAAGAGTCTTCGGCACATCCAACTCAGCTATTTTCAGGTAAGTCTGCTTTACTTGTATTTTCCAGCATTTCTGTCACTTTTTGAGTTTTGGCTTGTGTGAGTGTTGTCTGCTTGATTTCTGTGAATGCTTGTTGTCATTTGCATGCATGTTAGCTTGTACAAGCACTATTTCAGTTTTTGTTTGCATCTCACTGATGTCACATGCATGACATTGTTTTGTAAGAACAGTCGCCCTTTCGGCGACTCGTTTACACATGCATGTTGTTATGTTTTCTGTATCTTGCAATCACTGTTTGCATGCACGATCATTCACTCCTACTTACACTCAGCATCGCCATGCATGCACATCTTCATATGCTTTTAGTTGCCCGTCGGCAGGTCTAGGCAACCTTGGCCCGGACTCTACCTTACCCGAACAGCTACCTTTCTCCCAGAAAATGCGCAAATTTTGCTAGTCAGCGTCCTCCAGTCTTGCCTTGCACAATTCTGAGAGGCAGTGACTGTTGGCCCATAAAATTGCGCAATGCAGTCCTTGGGCCTGCATCACTTGCCAGCTAAAATTGTGCATTACGCAATCTCAACACCTAGCAGGCCAGTCTAGATTGCGCATTACGCAATTCCAGCAGTCAGCCAGCCTCCCAACAGTCCGGATTGCTTTTTGCGCAGTTCTGGCAGTGAGTCTCCTAGCCTCCCAGTGAAAATTGCACAATCCTTTCCAGCAGTTCCCCGACTATGTCACATGTTAATCCTCAAGTTTTCTTTGGTTTTAATTGATAGATTTCTTGCAATGCATGTTGCCATGTCTCCAAATATAGCAGGTGTTCGTCCGTCTCTCAGTTGTTCATCAATGGCCTCCAAGAGAGCAGGATCAAAGGACACCGACAGAAGCGTAACTGGAGCAGCAGTTGAGCGAGTGTCTATGAGTTTACCAATATAAGAAGACACCAAGCTAATCATAGACAAAGAGATCAAGCTGAAATGATAAGAGGTCAATGATGCATTCTCAGGCACATTTGGGGAAAATCTTGAAGACTGCCAAGTCTATGTGAAATCACAAGTCCGACTTGTACCGGATTGCATGCAGGTATCCCGCGTTCCCATGCATGGACACGATACATTGGATCGTCTCGCACACTGACCCTGAGACAATGGTATTTATCAGTGTCAACAGGACGGAGATTGCTACCTTCAGGACACAGGACTATCAGCAGATGTACCACTTGCCGAAGCCAGTGACCACCATGGAGACACCCTTCAGCATACCCAACAACGATACCAACGCTAGGGATATCTTGAAGAACTGGGTGAAGGAGCCAGCGAAATTCAGGATGACACCCAACTAGATATACAAGACGAAGATAATGTGGAAGGTGTATCAACACTTGGTCATCTTTTCATGTCGCTTGTATGGCCAAGAGAACATGGAGACCATCCCGCAGAGTTGGGTGATCGCATTGGACCAACTGGCCAGTAAAGGCAAAGCATGCAACTAATTCGACATGTTGGCTCACAGGCTGAAGGAATAGGTAATAGGAGCTTGACAACTGCCCAAGAGTCGCATAAATCTACATGTCCGCATATATCTTGGATGCAATCTGTGCCCGTCAGAATTCCCGGGTTTGAAGTGGGCATGGACATCAGCGGAAACCTCTGTCAATACTTATTGTAAATTGTTTTCCGAATACAGCTTCCGAGGGGTCATCACACAATGGTCAGATCATTTTGTCATCCCAGTATACAAGCTGATATTTGAGCAGGATCCACCTTGCATGTGGAAGGCATCAATGGAGGCACTGATCGCCATAGCGGATTGGTATGCCTAACTATCTAGCACCTTCATATGAATGTACAGCGCAGAGAAGCCTCCGCATGTTTAGCCGAAGTTTGCAACAGACAAGCTCGTCATGCAAGAAGTATCATACCACATCTTGGCAAGACTGTCAGCTAGGCTGCACCAAAAGAAGAAGGCACCTTGGCCCACTCTTCTGTTGCGGATCAGGTTGTACGAGATATGGAATCTCAAGTATGCGGATGTCAAAGCAGAAGAGTTCAAGAAATATCTTTTCGACCCCTGAAGCTTCAATCCATATGACCCGCATTGTTTTCTGAAGGATCACTACGCAAGAGTATAGTTTCTGTGGATCCATGGGGCATGTCATTGCACTGGAGAAGACCCATGGAGATATTGTCACAGCTTCTCCAGGCCCAATGATCCAGTCGGCATCGTTGTGGAATGGTTTGTGAAGCAACGTGAAGCAGCATCCAAGCGAGCACCAACAGGAGAAGCAGCAGACGTAAACATATTGGCGTGCGACAAAGGCAAGAGAAAGATTGTCGACAGCGTGGAGGCACAACAAAGATGCAACTTCAGAGCATACCAACTTGTGCAAAAAACTGCTTTGGCAATAGAGGCGAAGAGGCAACAGCGCAAGAGGAGGACCGCGCAAAGGCAGAGAGAAAAATAGAGAATGGAGGAAACAGTGAAGGAGTTACACGAGTTGAAGGAGCAACTCCAGAAGGAACAGGGGCTGCGCAACAAGGACAAATACAGCAAGGGGTGCAACATGTACATACAAATGAAACTGCGCCCATATAGGTAGTCGACTCATCCGAACATCTGGCACAAAGCAGACAAGGTGAGCAGTCGCAGGAGCAAGAATTCTCAAGAGATTGAACAAGCACTTGAGCAGATGGATACGGAAATGGAGCAACCAGAGTTAGAGAAAAACATCAACCTCATGCCTTACCACCAAGAGGTCGACCCACCAGCTTCACCGGATCTGGAAGCAGAACAAGTCCTGAGCGACAAATCCTTTGAGACAATCTGGAAGAAGAGATGCACAACATATCGTTCGACGAGTCACAACATAGAGTTGTGCAATCACGCAGAGTGTCTACTTCGGATGTCCACACATCTCCTACGCAGTTTGAGGAATGAGTGATCGTATTTGACATGCGCAAGCATCCAACAACATTGGCCTATGCTACCAGAGCATATGCCGTAGCCACTAGCTCGAGTGTTCGCTTCTTGATAGCGGAGAACGAGCGAATGGCTAAGGAGTTACAAATGGCCAAGCAAGGAGGAGAACTAGTTATAGCATCCGCCTGAGCAGAGTTGAAGAAGGTGATACTGGATGAAGTATTGTCCCTTGAGACAATCATGCGGGCGTTGTACTCCATATTTGGTACCGCGCATAAGGAAGTTGTCCATCTCTACGGTTGGCATTAGCGATGTGCTAGGAGAGCACGTATCTTGTCAAACTTGCATACTGTTGTTGACTACATGCAAACATGGACAATGAGATACAAGGGAGCCCCGTTACACTTGCCCAAGATGATGAAGCCCAGAGCAGTCGAGTTGAAGGCATGTATCCAGAGACAAATCCAGAACTATGAAGAACTCGTACAGCTCATCACTAGTTTGCAGGCTTCCCATGCACAGGTATTTAGAAGCATGGATATTGTTGTGTGCGCACATGAGATCCCATCTATTGGGACACTCACCGAGGCAAAGACAAAGGCACAAGTCTAACTGGAGCTTGACTCGTACTTTGACGAGTTGATGCACATAGCCACCAGCGCAGAATTGGTGATCAGCGCAGATACCATGCATCAGTGTGTCGTTGGTCCGGCCGCACTCAAGACAATGATGCGCATGTTATTAGACGAGTTGGATAGAGGAGCCAGAGCAGTGTACCCGGATGCAACATAAGCAAGAGTTCATTTCCAAAAAGATGTCACCACAGAGTACACAAACACCATCGCGTACCAAGCTTGGCATCAGTTCGCTACTGGCGACCATCATGAGGTTGTCGAAGAGTTGGTCTTGCCACAATTGTCTGATTCATAGTGATGTCTTACATGCCTTGCTCAAGCCTATTTTGTCTCACATGGGGACGTGCAGATTGTATGTAATGTCTTATCAAGTGGAAGTTCAAGTGTCGATAGTTGAATGTAACAGTCATAAAGTAGTTGAAGAGTCATGAGGGTAGATGAACAGTCACAAAGGGGAATGTCAAGGGTCACCTCAACCTTTGCTATATACCGTCCCTCATAACTCATTGTAGAGGCTTTTGGTTAGCCAAGCTTATGATAGGAGTATCTTAGAGAAAGATTGGAGAATATTGTAACGAGCCTTAGCTTCTCCATAGTGCAGAGCTAGTACATCTCTTTGGAGGAGCAAGCGGCAGTAACTGTAACGTTATGCTATCGGGACTAGTGGTCGGTCATGGTTGTGTTGTATGATTGGAACTTTCACTTCTTAATATAACAAAGCCAACACATTTCATGCATATGAATTTTAGCTATCTTTTTTACTCTAATGATATATGTATTTGTTTGCTTATGCATGTGTGTATAGACTCTTTTCATATATGTATGTATGAATCTTACTAAAATGTGTTGTTGGTTTAACCATCACTTTGGATTGTCAGCTTACTTGCCTTCCAGTTTGTGATGCATCTTTTCTACATGTGTTCCCTTCTTAACCACGTGCTTTCACAGGTTTCCAAGGGGCACACTCACCTCACTCTCTGCGTGTTAGAACCGTTCATACACCTTCCTTGGCTTGCTACGCATGTCACACGCTTGATACCAACAAGGACATCTTACTTGCCTTTGCGCGCAACCGCAGTCAAGGTGATACCCTACGACCCACTGTTGGGACTCCTACACCAAACGGTTTGTGATCTAGTTGGGACTTCTTACCAGGGAGATCGTCTGACATGTTGGAGGGTCCAACACCGTCAACAAATGCAGAGTGGCCCAACTTGCCACAACTTAAACATTTCACCTTCGAAATGTCCTCCTTTCGCTTCAGCTTTTGCTATCCCTTCGATGTTAGAGTTGTGTTCTCCTCCTCCTCCTTCGTCTTTGTGCCACTCCCATTGCTACCATTAAGGTTGACCTTTACTAGGTCCCTCCTTAACTCCTCATGTTGAAGAGCCGCCCATATCTCCTCCCATGAAGGTAGTTTTTCTCTGCCCAATATGCTTTGGACGAAAACTTTCCATTCATCCGAGACTCCACTCAGGGCTATCCTCACCATCGCGGTTGGCTAAGGAGTGGACCCCACTACAAGAAGCTGGTCTCTAGTGTCTTGAAGACACAGAAGATAGAGGTTTACCCCTTGTCCTTTCTACATCAAAGTCCACTGCAACTTCTGCGCCAAATACATCTTTCGTTGTTCGAAAGAGCCTTAATACAGAGACGACAAGGCTTCCCACATCTCTCGGGTTGTATCCTTGCCCTGTAAGTGTGAGACCACATGATCTCGAACTCCATCGAGAATGAGCCTCTTTGCCTTCCCCTACTAGGCCTTATACTCCTTCTTTTGATCATTGTCAACAAGAACAACTACAACACTTTTGACGGTTCTCGACTTAGAACTGGTTGAGTCTTTAATGGCCGAGATTAAATCTCTAATCAACAGCTAAGATTAAAACATGACTTGATTCGCCTTCTAGATCATTCTCACCCATATTTTGATTAATACCCATTAATATTTTAATTTCCCTAAGTTTAGACTTAGGAATTCCATTAAAAATATTAATTATTTTAATAAAATACAATCTGGGTGGAATTTCACCAAACGGTTTCTAGGTATTTTAAAACTCATGTGCCTTAGCCTCTCCACTAATTTTCAAGGCTAGAGAATTTTTTATGCTACCAAAAACTAACAATATGTTCCCTGAGAGACAATGGTGATGGTGCCTGTCAGTCATTGGTCTCACCAGCGATGTGCTTTGATCTTGTGTGGAGATAGAGTTGTTAGTCAAAGCCTTGCTATGTGACAATGTTGGTTGATATGATGCAAAGAGATAAGCTGAATTGATAGCTGGTCAGATGGCTTACCAATCTGACTCTTCTCATGAGAATTCTTCAGTTTGAGAATGTCCAAGTACCTTGTATGGATTATGAATAACTCCCTAGTTAAGAGGGAGTGTTGAAATTGTTGATAAATCTAAGGCATAGCAATTATGTGATTTCCCTTTTATTAGTAACTGATTGTGAGTGCTTTTTACTTCTTCAGATTAATATCTTCTTTTACTTAGGTTATTAGTGTTCTACTTCATCAAACAACTACCAATGCATAAACCATAAAGAGACAAGAGACACAAAATATAGGCTATTAGCCAGGGCCAAAACCTCTCACTCTTTGAGAGGAAAACCCGAACAAATTCTTCTTCTAATAAAGATTCCAATTGACAAATGTCAAGACCAAGACCCTTGACATACTTGCCACTCTAAGACCAAGACACAAGCTCCCTTGATGAGATCCTTCATCAACTTTCTGCTTCTTTCCTTTTCTCGTCTCCTCTTGCACTTTGACCTCCTTATGCTTCAAACCTTCGACCTCCCTTTTAGACTTGACCTTCTTCTTATCTCAACCTTCCTTCTAAACTTTACCTTCTTCCAACTCTTGTCTCGGCCTCCCTTCTAGACTCGACCTTCTTCCAACTTGTCTACCTAAGTGGACTGGTTCTTACTGCAGCGATAGTCCTCCTCTTTCTTCACACGTGTGTCTCAAATCAGGCCCTAAAACAGATCCAAATACTACCACAAACCTCGCTCTCCCTTTGCTTCACTTTGTTGGTTATTAGGATTGTTTTCTAAACCCTTTCGCTAATTTTCGCACTTCTTGTTCACTTTATAACTAGACCGAATTATCTTTGAAATTTTTTCACTAAAATAGCGCTGAGCCACCCTATTTATAGTGGTTTTCCTCTGTAATAAGCCAACATGAAAGAGCTTGAGCCGACATGTCTCTTTGGAGGAGTTAATTAATTCAGTGTTGAAGATGAATTGCAGGAGTGATCTTGTGCTTGCCTTGGAGGGCTTTTATACTTATTTAATGACTCATACAAATGTGTAACATGCCCAAGAGGGTCCTTCATACATAACATTGACTAAATTTGACTTTATGACCAATCCTAAGGAGTCACAATGGGAGTCATACTAAAAATAAAATTCCTTGCTCATGAAACCCATGAGACAAGCATTACAATAGTAATTTGATTTTTCTTCTTTTCATCAATTACATAAAATCACAATTACACATGTCATTATGAAGACCAAACCTAGTTACTTTTCAACACGCCCTCTTAACTAGGGAGGTATTCATAATGGTACTTGGCCATTCTCAATCTGAAGAATTTCTCATAAGAAGAGTCGGATTGGTAACCCATTTGTATAGCATCATATCAACCAACATTGTCACATAGCAAGGCCTTGACTAACAACTCTATGTCTCCAAGAGATCTGAGCACAATGCTAGTGAGACAAATGATGCATAGACACCCTCATCATTGTCTCTCTCGGAACATACCCCACCCGAGTTCTCAGGGTGTGTTCCACCAAGACTATTCTTATCTTGGATTCCCAGTCCTCAAAGAATATCGGTCCTCAACGACTACTCTTATCTTGGATGCCATAATACATCCTCAAATAGCATCAGATGCCAAATGCTTACCCAATCCTCCATTTTGTCTTCCCAAGTGAAGACAAGAATGATGTGTCTATCTCTCCCTCTTAATTAGGGAGGACATATCTATCCCAATAAAGGAATGTACTCATTCCTACAGAAGGAATGTACCTAAGCTCCCTCTTGGCTTAGGAATTTCCAAGTTTCTTCCTTGGAAGAAACTTGTTTCCAGGCTCCCTCTTAATTAGGGACCTACAACAGCTCCTTAGGTGGAGATGATGGGACAACCAGCTTCTTGAAGAATTCCTCCTCATGATGTCATGAACTTCTTTTCATTTTTTATAGGTCTTCATGTTTGGGACTTCTACATCACTTTCATCCATGAGTCAGCCATGTCATTATCGGAAAGTGATCCATCAATCCATATCTGACCTTCCTTCATGCCATGCTTCTTTCTTCATGCCATGTTTACTTAAGGATCTTTCATCCTACTATATGTGCATCGGTGGTGGAAGACATCCATGGATCTTCCCTTGGAAACCCTGCATAAACCCATAGAGATATTCAAAAATAAAGGAATGAACATTAAAATCAACATTACCTTTGTGGTGGTCTTTCATCATGGCATCTTCTAGTTTACATTAGCACCCTACATACATATTGACACATCTCCCAAAGATATATATATATTTTTATATATATATTATTATATATATATTGTCAATGGTCTCTTTCTTTTTCAGACTCCATCAGACTCTTCATATATTCCATAGAGATATCCTAGTCAAGTTTTCTTGGTCTTTCAGATGTTGATTGCCTTTACCATGGTTGCATATTCCATGATCTCTTCCTTCCTTTTTTCACACATTGCATTCCCAAGAGCTTCCAATCAGAGTTCCTCAATTGTATTCAACCACCTCATACTTCATATGAGGACATATTATGTTCATTTCATCTAGTGAATGTGTCATCCATCCATTCATGCATCCCTTTGAGGGAGGAGATCCTTTCTTTTGATCATGCTCTTAAGATAGAGCATTGGTTCATGATACCTGCAACCGTATGACATGACATCAAATGTAAGCATACATACCTCATTTTTCCTTTGGGGTCATTCAAACTTCCTGCAGCAACTTCCTTGATTGAAAGAGCTTCAATCCCTTAATCTACTTCACTTGTATGTCATCATACCATTATCCCATGAATTCCACAAGTTTGGAGTTCTTGATGAAACACTTGCTTCTCCTCATGATCAGTGAACCTTTCAATGAATATTCCATCTAAGAATCTTGAGGATCTAAAGTATCCCCATCAACAGATATTTCCTTTTGATAAATGTATGATGAACCTTGTACTAGATGACCTTGCCACTTATGTTTCCAATGAGATTCCCAAGAGCTATATCCTTGACTTCCATAGATTCAAACCATCTTTCATGCTTCTCTATGATGATGTATCGCACTCTTTCTTTTAATGCTTCTATGATGCCTTGATGCATCCCATTTAGTGAATTATGATAGCCATATCTTACAACAGAAGACTTAGGAATTTGAGAAGAACTTAGGTGAGGAAGACTATCTCAGTAATAGAGATCTCTTACTTCCTCTTTCTTGGACTTCTTTTCAGCTTCCTCTACTTCTTTGGTGATATGGGATTCTTCTCTTCTTCTTTTGTTGTCCTTTTTGAACTTAGGACAATCTCTTTTGTAGTGTCGATAATCCTGACACCCATAGCATTGAATTTTGGACATGTCCCTTTTCCTTTTCCTTTTCCAAGAACCAGACTTTCCAATTTTTCCCTTTCTTCTTGTCATTGCAGCATAAGCTTGATTTTTCTCACCTGCTCCCACATCAAATTCGACCTTTAGTCTAGATTCTTCAATCTTGCACAGTGACCATAGATCCTGGAATGGAGTAGCTTCTTTCTTCCCATAAATACTTGAAGTAAAGTTACCCCACTCTTTCGATAGTGAATTTAATACCATTGTAGTCATTTCTCTATCAGACATGACTTCTCCCAAATCTTGTAGTTGATCCCGGGTCTTAGATATCCTCATAAAGTATGAAGCTATTCCATCTTCCCTTGACATCTTCAGCTTCTAGAGTTCTTGCCTTAATGAGATGACTTCTCTAGCAGTGCTTACAAAATACAACTCTACTAGTTTACCATACATTTCTTTTGAAGTTTTGAGTTTAGATACATATGGGATGAGGGGATATTTGATGGATTCTATGGGAATCCTTTGAGCCCTAACTTCCCCTTTCATATACTTGGCAAGAGGTTGAGCATATTCCTTTCTTGGTTTAGTGATAGAACCTTTGATATGTTCCATAACCTCATTTTTAATGATATTCAGATCTGTCCTTTTCTTCCATGCAAGATAGTTTGAAGCCCCAACCAATTTGTTGCTTACAAAAAGACATTTTGACAGATTCACATGTGGACATAAATATACTTACTTGATAGGATGCTCCTTCTTGCTACTTCCTTGATGTTGAAGATGATATAGAGGATAGAAAACTTCTTCTTGATGAAGGTAGTTTTCTTCAAGAATGATCCTTGATGACACCGCCTTTTGATCTAGCTTCCTTTGGATGAATAGTCTTCAAAACACTTTAACTTGAGTAGATGTAGGGCTTTTTGGTCTTCTCTCTCTTGATGATGATCCTAATACTCCTTTGTAGACTTCTTTGATCTAGGGTTATGATACTTCCTTTGACTTCTTTGCTTTGATGCCTTACTTGAGATTTGATCCTTGAGTGTCCCTTGATAAGATGCCCTTCCTTGACTTAGTCACCTTAGCTCTGATACCATGTTGAAAAATCTAGGGCATAGCAATTATGTGATTTATCTTCTATTAGTAACTTCTTGTGAGTGTTTTTTACTTCTTTAGATTAGGATCTTCTTTTACTTAGGTTATTAGTGTTCTTCTTCATCAAACAGTTACGAATGCATAAACCATAAAGAGACAAGAGACACAAAATATAGGCTATCAGCCAGGGCCAAAACCTCTCACTCTTTGAGAGGAAAATTAGAACAAATTCTTCTTCTTATAGAGATTCCAATTGACGAATACCAAGACCAAGACCCTTGATGTACTTGCCACTCCAAGACCAAGACACAAGCTCCCTTAATGAGATCCTTAGTCAACCTTCTACTTCTTTCCTTTTCTCGGCTCCTCTTCCACTTCAACCTCCTTTTGCTTCAAACCTTCAGCCTCCCTTCTAGACTCGACCTTCTTCTTATCTCGGCCTTCCTTCTAGACTTTACCTTCTTCCAACTCTTGTCTAGACCTCCCTTCTACACTCGACCTTCTTCCAACTCGTCTTCCTAAGTGAACTGGTTCTCACTACAACAATAGTGCTCCTCAAAATAGGCCCTAAAATAGATCCAAATATTACCACAGATCTCACTCTCCCTTTACTTCACTTCATTGGTTATTAGGACTTTTTTCTAGACCCTTTTGCTGACTTTCCCACTTCTTGTTCACTTTAGAACTAGACCAAATTATCTCTAAAATTATGTCACTGAAATAGGGTCGAGCTGCCCTATTTATAGTGGTTTGCCTTTGTAATAAGCTGAAATGAAAGAGCTTGAGCCAACATGTCTCTTTGGAGGAGTTAATTAATTCAATATTGAAACTGATTTGCAAGAGTTGTCTTGTGCTTGTCTTGGAGGGATTTTATACTTATTTAATGACTCATACAAATGTGTAACATGCCCAAGAGGGTCCTTCATACATGACATTGACTAAATTTGACTTTATGACCAGTCCTAAGGACTCACAATGGGAGTCATACTAAAAATAAAATTCCTTGCTCATGAAACCCATGAGACAAGCATTACAATAGTACTTTTATTTTTCTTTTTTTCATCAATTACATAAAATCACAATTACACAAGTCATTATGAAGACCGAACCTAGTTATCTTTCAACAGTAATATGTCACTAGGTTAGGTCTTCATAATGACAGATGTAATCATGAAATTATGTATTTGATGTAAAGAGAAAAATAAAATAATTGTTATTATTCTTGAGGCATGGGTTTCATGCTCAAGGTTATTGCATTTATAGGCCAAGCACCCATTGAGTGCCTCTAGGTTTGTCATAAAGTCAATTGAGTAATTGTCACGTATCAAAGACCCTTTTTGGGCATGTTACATATTGTAAAGAAAATTTTATTTGAGTCAAATAGAGTCAAAGACCCTCCAAGACCTTGTCAAAAGTATAAACATCAAGTCGACCTAAACAAATGACAAGTCGGCCTACAAGATGAGACAAGAAGCCTATATAAAGGAATCAACCTCATTTGCAAAGGAGATCATCGAAGCAACTCATGGTTTCAGAGCTAAGGTGACCACATCAAGGAAAGGCAGCGTAAAGAAGGATATTCGAGGGCCGAAGCACAAGAATATCATCTGGGAAACATCAAAAGCATCAATTGTCAAGAAGGACTAACCTTCTCATCATCTTGAATAAAGGAGTATCAAAGAAGACCTCAAAACCCTAGCTCATTCAAAGAAGGGTTCTTCAATTGAATCATTCTTGGGAAGCTTACACATTGAACAATCTTCATCACAAAGAAAAGAAGACCTCAAGGACCTGACATCTACTCAATCAAAGAAAGACTCTACAATTGAAGAACCTTGGGGAAGCCACCATATTCTACAATATCATCCAAGGAAGCAAGAAGAGGTGTTGCCATCATCATTAAGGAATCAAGGTGATCTCCCTCTCTTTGAATCAAGGATCACTTTTGAAGGAAGACATCAAAATCAAGAAGACATCTTCTACTATCAACATCAAGAAAGGCATCAAGTTGAAGATATCACCATCAAAGGAGCATCTTCACTTGACAAGTAACTATCTTTATATCTATGTCTGAATCTATCAAAATTACTTCATTTTACAAGGAGAGCAACAAATTGGTTGGGTCATCAAACTTCCTTGCATGGAAAAAGAGGACAGATTTGATCCTCATAGAGAATGAAGTTATTGGTCACGTCAATGGTAAAGTCTCCAAACCATCTCAAGAAGAAGCTCAAGCATTGACGAAGTATATGAAACGGGAAATAAGGGGCTCAAAGGATTCTTATAGAATCCATTAAGGATCCCCTCATTTTGTATGTAGCAAAGTTGGAGTCATCGAAAGAAATTAGAGTTGTTTTTCGTAGGCACTACAGGAGAAGTGATATCTCTGAGAACTAAGCTATACAAGATGAAGATATCAAAGGAAGAAGGAATAGCCTCATACTTTATGAGGGTGTCACAAATAAGAGACCAAATACAAGAGTTGGGGGAAATAATGTCCAATAAAGAGATGACCACAATTGTGCTCAATGCACTATCGGAGGAATGGGGCAACTTCGTATCAAGCATCTATGGAAAGAAGGAAGCTACTCCATTCAATGAACTTTGGTCATTATGTAAGACTGAAGAAACTAGGTTGAAGGCAAAAAGCGATGTAGGATCAAGCGAACAAGTTCAAGCATTTGCTGCCATGACCAAGAGAAAAGGAATGTTTGGGAACTCTGGCCTTCAAAAAAAGAAGAAGTTTGATATGTCGAAGATCCAATGTTACAGTTGTTAGGAATATGGGCATTTCAAGAGAGATTTTCCTAAATTCAATGAAGCCCACATCATCGAAGTAGTGGAAGAACCTTATGAGAACAAATCCAAAGGGATATATCTTTAGGATTAAGGCTTCTTAGATGCATAGCAAGAAGAAGTAGGAGGTAAAAATACCTCTACTATGATTAAAATATTATTGACAAGATTAGAAGCATTGTAAGTATGACATGATGCATCTTAGTAGAAGATAGCATCATAAATGAAGCAACGAAAGAGGTCATGACATCATTGTACGAGCTTAAAAAGATAGCTGAACTAGAAGTCTACATAGGTGTAATAGTCATAATGATCAAAATGAAATAGCTCACGGTATCCTCATTGAAATTATGGAAGGCCAACCAAAGTAGATATGGATGGAGGAAAGTCATCTAGCAAGATAAAAGATCAGGAGAACATCATACATCATTAGAAAGGAGCATTTGCAAAATGGGGATCATTAAGATTCTCCATTGGAATCTTCATTAGAAGGTTCATGGAAGAAGCAAATGTCTCAATGATAGTCTACATTCTACCTTGTGTGGAATCCATTGGTTAAAAGAATGATGGTATGATGACAATGAAGTGCAGCATGCTGAGTTGGTTAAGTACTTTCATCTTCAACCTAGGAAAGGAAGCTTTTGGAAGGAAGTTTAGATGGCCAAGCGAAAGAAAAGGTATGTATACATATGGTAATAGATAGATAATGTCATGTCATCGTATGGTTGTAAATAGTATGGGTCAAAATGCTTTATCTCATGATTATGATCGAAGAAGAAGGATCTCTTCCTTTAGAAAGATGCATGAAGGCATATACCTTGAACTAATTTACATATTGAAAAGATGAAATCAACATAATATGTCCTTATATGGAATATGAGGTGGTTGACAATCATGACGAAGGAACTTTGTCAAGAAGTTCTTGGGGAAGCAACATGTGAAGAAAGGGAGAAGAGATTGTAGAATTTGCAACTATGGTCACATAAGATGAGGAATCAACATCTGATAACTTGAAGGCTTTGGTATGACATCTCCATGGGGAAGGAATGAAGACCTTGATAAAGTTTGAAAAAGAAGAAGACCCTTGACATTGGAAATCCTGGAGATGTGTTTATGAATGTGCAGGATGTTGATGTCGCAAGAAGCATATGTCATGATGAAAGGCCATAATAAAAGGTAACTTTGATATGATGTTCCTTTTTTATTTTTGAATAACATCTGGTTGGGTTGAAACAAGGCTACCGGGAGAGAGTTGTAGATATCACCTCCAACTAGTACTCATGTGATTAGATGGAAGATCCTGAAAGAATCATGAATTGGAAAAGGTAGTTAAATGAAGAATAGCCAGATGTGGATTGGAAGATCACTTTCCGATGAAAAGAAGGATGACATGACTGTCGGTTCAATCCTATGGTTCGTTGAAGGAAAGTGATGGATGGTTGATGCCCTACAAAGAAAATCTAGAAGACGAAGGCTCCATAATGAACAAGATATAGTTCATGACATCAAAAGGAGGAGCTCTACAAGCAATTATAGTACCATGATCTCCACCAAAGAGCTAAGAGTTGCTATTGGTAACAAGTCCCTAGTTAAGAGGAATCTTGGACAAGTCCCTGGAAAAGAGGGAGCTTGGGTACATTCCTTTTATAGGAATGGGTATATCCTCCCTAGTTCAAAGGGAGAGATAGACACATCATTCTTGTCTTCACTCTGTGAAGAAAGAATGGAGGATTGGATAAGCATATGGCTTCCGATACTCTTTGAGGATGAGGTAGGGCATCCAAGATGTAAGAGTAGTCGAAGAGGAAATTCCTTGAGGATGTGTTATTCCAAGAAAGGAATTGTCCTAAGACATACCCTGTGAATACCCGGGTGGGGTATGTGCCTTGGGAGACAATGATGATGGTATCTATCAGTCATTGGTCTCGTCAACATTGTGCTCTGATCTTGTGGGGAGATAGAGTTGTTAGTCAAGGCCTTGCTATGTGACAATGTTGGCTGATATGATGCAAGGAGATAAGCTGAATTGATAGCTTATGAGATGGCTTACCAATCTAACTCTTCTTATGAGAATTCTTCAGTTTGAGAATGTCCAAGTACCTTGTATTGATTATGAATACCTTCCTAGTTAAGAGGGATTGTTGAAATATGTAACTAGGTTTGGTCTTCATAATGACAAATGTAATCATGATTTTATGTATTTGATGTAAAGAGAAAAATAACATTATCGTTGTTATTCTTGAGGCATGGGTTTCATGCCCCAGGTTATTTCATTTATAGGTTAAGCACCCATTGAGTGCTTCTAGGTTTGTCATAAAGTTAATTGAGTCATTGTCATGTATGGAAGACCCTTTTTGGGCATGTTACATATTGTAAAGAAAATTTTATTTGAGTCGAATAGAGTAAAAGGCCCTCCAAGACCTTGTCAAAAGTGCAAACATCAAATCAACGTATACAAATGACAAGTCGACCTAGGGGACAGTGTCAAGTCTGCCTACAAGATGAGACGAGAAGCCTATATGAAGGACTTGACCTCATTTGCAAAGGAGAGCATCTAAGCAACTCACGGAAGCACATAAGAAGCTCATACAAGCACTAGAAGAACCAGCGAAGGAGAGGAGAATAAGAAAAGGATAAACCGAATTGTTTTCTGAGCTACCTTACCTCACACGTGCAGAATAATTAGGGCATTTGCAACTACAGGAAGGCCGAAGTACAGAGTTGTCTATGTTGGAAAAAGTAACTATGTTCGGTCTTCAATAATGTACTTGAGTCATTATGTAATGTACTTTTCAAAAGAATAAAGAAAATAATTTTTATTATTGTAAAAATGACTTATTAAAGCATGGGTTTCATGCTTGGGTCATCATTATATTAGTCAAAGTCCCCATTGTGGACTCCTAGGATTAATATTGACTTTATAGAGTCATTGTACATTCGAAGAGACCCTTCTTGGGTTTTCGGATCATGTAAAAAGGTTTTGTATTAAGTAAAAAATGAATTATGTGTCCTCCACATCATGTCAGCCTAAGGAAGATCAAGTCAGCCTAAATAACCCCATTCGACCCACAAGAAGGCTATATATTCAAAGAGGTTGAAGTCATTTGGAGCACTCACTCTTTCAAGCAATTTGATATCTCTAGAGAACTGGGAAGTAGGAAGTCTATTGTCGGAAGGAGGAAAGAAGTGTGCGTTTGGGGGAGCCTCTAGAAAAGAGGAAAATCGAACTTTTGGTGCCTCTCTCTCTCTCTGTTTTGTGGTCTGGTTTAGGAGATCGAAGTCTCCTAGGGTTTTGTTGTTGCCAGAAGTTGCATGTTGCTGGGAACTGTTGCATAGTCGAAGTTGCTTGAAGGGGTCGAAGATCTTGGAGGCTAACATGGTGTGGAGGTAAAGTCTAGTCTTAGTCTAGGGTGAAGAGTCTCAAAGAATACTATTGAAAGGAAGAATTACTCTGACTGGGTTTACCCCTTGAGGGGGGTTTTCCCTGGCATGAGCCTATATCTTGTGTCTCTTGTTTTGTGGTCTTCATGTATGTGTAATTGCTTGATGAAAGATAAGATACTAAAGAAGTAAAAGAAGCCAACACACTCACAAGTAATTATCAAGAAAGGAGAATCAAAGCATAATATAATATCTTTGATTTTCCAACATGGTATCAGAGTTAAGGTCAAGAGAAGTTAAAGATCACTTTGTTGGCATGGATTCTTCCTCTATGGTGAACTACAAAAGATTAGGTTTCAACTCCGCTGGAAGATGGATCAAGAAGATCATCTACTACCTATTCAACAAAGTCAAGAGTCATGGATTCTTGGTTGCCCTTACAAGATCTCTTAATAATGATAATGCATGGATCATTGATAGTGGAGCATCGAGACATATGACAGGTAAAAGTAGGCAACTACACACACTATCAAAAGAGTCATCCTCCCATGTAATGGAATTGGGTGACAAAAAAAACTATGTTGTTAGAGCCCTGGGATCTACATCATTGAAGCTAGACAATGGATCGAAGCTACATCTCAACAACATACTCTATGTTCCAAGTTTGAAAAAGAATTTACTTTCTATTTCCTATTTAGAAGATAAAGGGGAAAGGATTGCTTTTGTTGATGGAAAAGTATTGGTTTGGGGAAATAACTCTAGAATTGACAAAGCTAGGGTTATTGGATTTCGTGAAAGAAGTCTTTATCGAGTTATCACTCCATCTCCTCAAGCTCTTGTTCATATGGCAATAAGTCCCATTGAACTATGGCATCGAAGGTATGGCCATCTTCATTATAGGGTCATCCCTATTCTTAATCAACTGGTTAATGGTATTCTTGATATGAAGCTAGACCATGAAAGTGTGTGCAAGGGATGTTCTTTGGGGTGTTGAAGAATCTAGGGCAAAGAAAATTAAAGAGATTCTTCTTAACATGATAACAATTTGTGAAGTGTTTTTCCAATTTGTCTTAGCTTGATCTTCTTTTCATTATTAGTGTGTGCGTTAGCTTCATCAAACTTCTATCAAAACAAAAGAGACAAGAACACAAGGGATTTGGCTTTCTGTCGGGGCCAAAACCTCTCCCTCTTGGAGAGGAAAAACCCGCACAAAAATTCTTCTTATAGAGATTCCAATTGACGAATACCAAGACCATGACCCTTAACACATTATGCCACTCCAAGACCAAGACATCAATCCTCTTGCTCGAACACTGTTGAGATCATTATGATTGCTGCACCATTGAAGCCATCACAGCTGCATTACTGAGATCCCTGCTACATCACTGAGATCTCCATTACTGCCTCTTCATCATGTCACCTAGATCTCTTGCTACCATACTATCGTCATCACACTACTGCAGCATCTTCACTAACTATTCCTTTCATGTGGGATCATCATTGATGTACATTCACATTAATACCATCGAAACAATGAGGTCACTGAGATATCAAAGTCACGATCTCATAATTATCCATGTTAGGAACAGGATTGTGTATATCACAGAGGTCCTTCCTTATCAACGACACAGTGATCACCAAGTATACTACTGAGATATCATCATGTGTTGCGTCTATCTTGAATGACAATGTCATTACTCAGGGTATGCCGAGAAGGTATATCATCATAATCTTAAAATTATGATCATAATAGTTAAGTTGAGAGAGTATAGATCTATTTCTTGTAAACCTAACCATTGTTGTTCATTATGTCGAGGTTGCTACAGGGATACCACCCGAGATATACATATCTATATGCCAAGACTGCTCCTTGTAATGCGAGATCCCCTCTCTGCATTTCAATCCATCAGAGATCTTCTTCATACCCATTCGAGATCCTCATAGACTAGTCTGCCTGCACCTTATACCCATCCGAGGTGCAATCAGACCCTTAGATACTTTCCCTAATGCAATGTGAATTTGCTCCTCTACTTCAAGCGAAATCTCAAAGAGAAATGTGAATTTTGTCCCTCCTTTGATGTGGATCTTTGCTCCCATAATCACCCGAAATTTCAAAGATAAATTGTGAGTTCTTCTTGTGTGATTTGTGCTGACCCTAAGCGGATAAGTTTGTGCTCCTATTTGAGTCGTCGTGTGCATGTGAGACGACATGTCATTCATTTGAGCCGACATGTCATTTAAACATATTTAATTCAATATTCAAAGCCGACAATGATGATAGCTATTTCGTTTTGCTTGCAGACTTCTTGAGCATGCCAATGGAGGATTGTTCTTGGTCTTGGAGGGCTGCTTTGACTTGAATATATTTTACATAGGCTCTTAAAGAGATTTTTTACACATGACATGACTCTTTGACATATAAATAAAAACCTAAACACATCAAGAAGAAGTCTTTGACCTAATGTCACTTCTTACTCATGAAATCCATGTAGCAAGATATACAAAAATAATTTATTCTCTTTATTACATCATTTACAAAGATCATGTCATTATGAAGACCGAACCTAGTTACACTTTCTTCAACATGGGAAGCATACTAGAAAGCCATTTCATCATAGTGAATCTAGATCTAAAGAAATATTAGATCTCATTCATTCCAATGTGTGCGTGCCCACGTCTGAAAAAACACTTGGAGGTCATCTCTACTATGTAACATTCATTGATGACCATTCAAGGAAGACATGACTTTACCTACTCAAAACTAAAAATGAAGTATTTGATAAGTTCAAGGAGTTTAGGGTTGAGGTGGAAACCCTAACCGAAAAGAACATAAAGACTCTAAGGTCTGACAATGGTGGGGAATACACCTCTAAAGAGTTAATCACATATTGTAAGGATGTAGGTATTAAGAAGGAGCTCATTGTTCCCTACTAACCCGAACAAAATAGATTGCCCAAAAGAAATAATAGGTCAATTGAAGAAGGCATTAGAACTATACTCCTTGATCAAGATTTACCAAATTTCTTATGGGTGAAGCAACAATGACTATTGTATATGTTCAAAATAGAAGTCCTCATAAGAGTCTTGATAATACTACACTAGAAGAAGTATTCACAGGAAAGAAGTCGAGTGTGGATCATTTCCACATGTTTGGAAGTTCAGCATATGTCCATGTTCCGAAGGACAAGCAAAAGAAGTTGGACTCAACAAGCATCAAGGGAATATTCATAGGTTATAGTCTTTCCTCAAAAGATTAAAGAATCTACATAAAGGAGCGAAGATACATTGAAGTAAGCATGGATGTCATATTTGATGAGAATCAAGCTTACAAGAAATCAAAGGATATTCATATTGATTCTAATGATGAACAAGTTCACGTATTTGAAGAAGATGAAGTTCATGAGAACTCTACTACAAATGATGAAGAAAGACCAATTGAGCCTATTCAATCGATCAATGTACCAACCACAAGGAAAAGGCCATATTGGTTGAGAGCTACATTAGAAAATGTTGAAGGACATGAAACTGCGAAAGGGTCCTCTAGGGAAATTAAGAAACCGAAAAGGTATTATGGTTATGCTGCATATATGACAAAGTTGATTGAAGACGAACCATCTACATTCCAGGAAGTTGAGCATCAAGAGGTTTGGAAGAAAGCTATGCAGGAAGACTATCAATCCATCATGAAGAATGGGGTTTGGGAAATTGTTCCTATACCTAGTGACAAATTGGTTTTCACATCGAAGTGGATCTATAAGATCAAACATGCTATTGATGGAAGTATAGACAAGTACAAAGCAAGGTTCATTCCAAGGGGTTTCTCTCAAAAGGAAGGCAATGACTATGAAGAAACATTTGCACCTACTGCAAGGTACACTACCATTAGATCGTTGGTTTCACTAGCTGCTACAATGGGGTGGAATATCCATGAAAAGGATGTAAAGATCGCATTTCTGAATGGGGCCATTGATGAGGAAGTGTACATCGAACAACTTGAAGGATTTGAAGTGAATAGTAGGGACTCTCATGTTTGCAAACTCAAAAAGGCTCTATATGGCTTGAAGCAAACACCAAGGGCATGGTATGCAAGAATGGATGCATATCTTCTCAAGATTGGGTCCATGAAGAGTACTATTGATCCGAATCTATATATCAAAGTAGTGAATAATGAGCCAGTCATTATTCTACAATATGTGGATGATCTATTCATCACC
The DNA here is from genome assembly GCA_000404065.3 of Pinus taeda. Taxonomy (NCBI): domain Eukaryota; kingdom Viridiplantae; phylum Streptophyta; class Pinopsida; order Pinales; family Pinaceae; genus Pinus; species Pinus taeda. The sequence continues at coordinate 211,805 of APFE030914398.1, read as the reverse complement.
GTGTAGAACGAAGAATTCAAGAATGCAAGAAAATGTTGGCAAGTTTATTTGAGATGAAGGATCTAGGACTGATGCATTACTACCTAGGTCTAGAAGTATGGCAGAGACCTGGGGAGATATATTTGGGGCAAGGAAAGTACATCATCAAGTTATTGCAAAAATTTGGGATGATGGAATCCAAGCCGACGGTTACTCCTATGATCACCAATCTCAAGAAGTTGAGAAGATCCAACTCGAGCCTCGCGGATCCTACCTCATGTCATCAGTTGGTGGGTTCCCTGTGTATTTGGTAAATACTAGGCCATATATATGTTTTGCAGTGACCATTGTTAGTCAGTTTCAGTTGGAGCCTCGTCATGATCATTGGATAGCTGCCAAACATATATTGAGGTATCTTTGTGGCACTATACATCACTACCTAAAGTATGATAGTAAGGAAGTCAAGCTAATTGGCTTCACAAACTCTGATTGGGGTGGCAGCGAGACCGATGGAAGGAGAATTACTGGAGGATGCTTTAGTCTGGGAGATGTTATGATCTCATGCATGAGTAGGAAGCAAGATCCCGTTGCATTGAGTAGCGTCGAGGCAGAATATGTAGTTGCATGTGAAGTAGGAAAAGAGGTTGTTTGGTTAAGGAAGCTTCTGACAAACTTGTTCGAAAAGTCTCTGGGTCCTACTTTGATTAACTATGATAATCAAAGTTGTATCAAGATGTCTAGAGATCTTGTGTTTCATTCAAGGATGAAACATATCAATAATAAGTTCCACTTTATTAGGAACTTGGTGTAGGATGGGATCGTGAAGTTAGAATATGTTTCGACAGACGAACAGGTAGTGGACATACTGACAAAGGTTCTTCCTAATAAGAAGTTTGAATATTTAAGGAACCCGTTGGGTTTGGTAGATATTGGCGATTGTATTGATGATAACGGAATGGAAGAGATTTGTCGAGGCTTTGCAAGTGAAGCATTTCCTGGGAAGACATCAGGCTGGCAATATGTGTTGATGTCAGGAATCCCGAAATTGAAAAGGTGGTGTTGTTTATTAAGCTCGGTTTTGGATACACCCTTGTATGTTTGGGTTGGTGGTTAGCAAGTAAGCCTAACTGTACCTAAAGGGGTTGAAAGCTTGAGTCCATCTTAGTCCCACTTGGATAGATTGCCCTGGTCAAGAATCTAGTCCATGGCATTGTGGTGCCTAAATTATTGAGTGACTGATTGGATAGATTGCCTTGGTTAGGAATCTAGTCCATGGCATTGTGCTACCTAAATTGTTGAGTGAAGATTTCCCTGGTCAGGAATCTAGTCCATGGCATTGTGGTGCCTAAATTGTTGAGTGACTGATTGGATAAATTGCCCTAGTCAAGAATCTAGTCCATGGCATTCCGGTGCCTAAATTGTTGAGTGATTGCTTGGATAGATTGCCTTGATTAGGAATCTAGTCCATGGCATAGCGGTGCCTAAAGGTTCTTCATGTTTTCATATAGTTTGAGATCTTCCATTATATTTGTACACTATGAATACCTCCCTAGTTAAGAGGGAGTGTTAGAAAAAGTAACTACGTTGATCTTCAATAATGTACTTGAGTCATTATGTAATGTACTTGTCAAAAGAATAAAGAAAAGAAATTGTATTATTGTAACAATGACTTATTAAAGCATGGGTTTCATGCTTGGGTCATCATTATATTAGTTAAAGTCTGTTGTCGCACAGAATGTCTAGGCACCACGACAACAGCGCAGATCGGGGGTTGTCACCCTAATCCCCAATCTCTCTGTTTAAGTCGTCTCCCTACAGTAGGCTAAGAGGGGTAGACCCTATGGAAAAGTGGAATGAAGAACTAGTTGGGAACCAATCAGTTCGGGAGACACAGTGAAGCGATCAAGTACTTGATTAAGATTTAGTAAGACTTATAGGGTTAGATTAGATTTTAAACGATTGATACCAGTGCCTTATGGAGTCAGCGATCATGCTAGGGAAATTAAGAACAAGTAATCGATTAGCAACTTCGCTTAGATGAATGACTCTTATATGAAATGCAGATCCTAAAACCAATGTGAGATGCAAGAATCTTGGTTAATTTTAGTTTAAATGCCTATTTAAATGTGAACCCTTCAATCCTTTCTATCTTGAGCCTGATTTCATAGTAATTGACAGACAGAAGATCGGGAGAAGCACACTAAGGTGTGATTAACGATATCTCTCCTGAACTTCTAACATAGTCGATGCCTCCACCACTGCAAAGAACTGTGGCTCTGACGACCGCAAGGTCACCGTTTTAAGTACTATTAAAACAGGCTTCCCAAGAAAAGCCGGATGGAGATCTATTTGTCTATCGACCAAGCTTATGCTTGGAAGTAAATTTTATCTATGCAAAGTTAACTTATATGCAAATGCACCAGAAGATGAGATGAAGTTAGACTCGAGGATGGGAAAATGCTTATGTCGCAGAAACTTCCAATACCCAAATGAAATGTTGGCTTTTTTAAATGAAGACTCAAAATAAAACCCCTAAAAATATTACAATTAGAATACAAGCCTTATTTTTAAATATTTCTGATACAGTTATAGCTCAAAGAGAACGAAAACTTCTTTGCAATTAATATCAACAAATTCTCAAAAAACATTCAGTTTATGAAACAAAATATATGCATTTTATCACAATTTCATGACAGAGTACTTAATTTTCAGAAATTAGTTGTTAGGACAATAGTAAGAAAAACTTTATGACAACAGCAATATGACAATGAAAACAGTAAGCTATCAATGATATCTTTATGCAAAAAATTTACCGAAATTTTTCGATGCTTGCCCACATGAATTGTCAAAAAATTTCAGCATGTTATGATGTGATTTCCGGAATTATATCAAATCTGATATATTTATTACAACCAGCAATTAAAACATGAAATAAACCTAATGATGAATGCTCAACTCAAGAAATTAATTCATTAATGTATTCAACAACTTAAAAACAGATTTTAGGCTAACCCACATGAAATTTTACCACTGTTATATTTCAGACTTCAGAGATAAAATTATTCAGAGATAAAAGTCACCCAAAATGTAGATCTAAGACATATTTTTGATACACATCAGACATAAATGACTTATAAATGTATTTAGCAATTTTCTAGTTAATTTCAAACCACTTAGATGTGTTTTTCACCACTATTAGAAAGGTATATGACTGTTGTAGCAAACTGTGAGGAAAAAGATGGTTTAGAGATCAAACCCTTAAGCCCTAGGCCTTGAAGATCACTTGCCCAAGTTGCCAAAAAATTTCAATATCTAAAACACAAATTTTTACCAAATTTTCTGCAAAAACCCACCAATGATTAGCTTCAGAAAATCAAATATTCAAATCAGAAATGGAGCAAGGGAATCTAGGGCCAATGAGAGGTAGCACTAGGCCCAATAGAACTAGCATTGGGCTAGGAGAAGGCAGATCTAGGCTTAAGAGCCACAAAACTTGAAACTCTTGTTCTGACAAAAAAAAATATCTTGCTTCAGATCTTCAAATTTATTGCAAAATCTTTAATGACTAACCTTGCAAAAATATTTTTGACAAGATATTGCCCTCCAGGGCCTAGATCTGTCTGAAAACCCCGAGATCTGCTTGAAAAATCATAGATCTGAAGATTTACTTGGTTGATTTCTCAGATCTATTCCCGCAAACAATCTTTGAGCCCAAATCTTGCCCTCTAGGGTCTAGATCTAACTCAGATCTGAAGATTTACTTGGCTAATTTCTCAGATCCATTCCTGCAAACAATCTTTGAGCCCAGATCTTGCCCTCCAAGGTCTAGCTCTAGCTCAGATCTGAAGATTTTCTTGGCTAATCTTTCAGATCTAATTTTACACAAGTGAAAAGAGAAAAACCCAATACCCAATATGTACAAAAATAGAGAAAATCTCAAAAAGCAATGTTAAAATTCAAAATTATGTTACAAAATTTCAGATCTACACAAGTAAATATTAATAACAGATCTATACAAAAAATTTACAAATCTATACAAATAATTTACAGATCTATCAGATCTGAGGAGTATGACTCCAACTTCGCTCCCAGATCTAATAATCTAAGACTCCTAATAACCAAATCTATCAAATTTTCCACAAAATATTTAAAAGATTTTGAAATTATAGAGAGGTACTAGCCCAAAAACACCATGCAGAAAAAAATATTATCATTAGATAAATCATGAGGCTTATATGAAGTAGGTTCTTCAGAAAATATATGTTGAGATTTGGCTGGTCCAACCGAGAACTATCCCCAAACACTCAATGAGAACCTGAGAGATCTTCTGCAAACACTAGATCAACCATCAAATCAAGTAGAGAAATAGAACAACAATAAAATTCTGAAGAAATAGAGATACATGCTACTTCAATCAAAATTAAAAATGTTACCCTAGATCCAACAAACTGAATAAGATACATGTATTCAGATTATTCTAAGAGAGCTATTGATTGATAATTTTCACATAATATTAAGCAGAAATTAAAACAATGTTACCAAAAATTCATAAAGAGGAACACTACAGCACGTTGAAACACAAAAGACTTTTGCATTAATTCAAAAAAGTATACAAGATAGCTTGAGAGCTTAGTACTCGATCCAGAGATCGGATGATCTCAACTGACAACTAACCTCCTATTTAAAGATAAATCTTCCAACGACTAGTTCGAATGATCCTTGTCAAAGTAATCTCGACCTTTGATGAGGATCAAAATTTCTTTTAATCTCATCTATCGAAATTTTAATTATTGAGGAAATTTCGAATTTTTCAATTAAATGCATTTTAATTAATTCAAAAATTAATTTTTTGAATTAATTTCCTCAAAATTTTGACTTTGACTTAACTCCAAGGACCAAAGGCTTAAAATTTAGCAAAATAATCAATTAACCTTAATCCCTGGACCTCTTAAAATTTAATTTTTAAAGGACCCACGAATTTTTCTTTTGGAAAATTTAAATTTACCTAGGACCTATAATTAATTAAATTTATGGCTTAGGATTTTAATTAATTTTGGCCAGAAAATTTAATTAATTAACCTGGGGATAAATTATTTTTCTAACCCTCAAGACACTTTACAACATGATTTTTACATTTTTTACATCTCAAGCAGGAAAACCCATTTGCAAAAGTCCCTCACAGATTACCCAGTTCCGCAACACCAAAATATAATCTAGCAGATCAAGTAATTTGTAATAAAAATAACCTAACCAAAGAGTTAGGATTATTCACAAATCACTTTTACACAGAATCGATCTATAACACTAGGACTCGCCTAAAATCCTGGTGACAAAATTCATTCCGGCTTTGGGGTAAGGCTGAAAGAAAACTCTGTCGACCATCCGAGAAAGGATCGGTCAGACAAAAAATCTCCCAGAATGTAGATCATTACCAGAAAAATAGGTTTACCTAGGCAATCACTTGACACAGATCTACTGAGATTATTTACATCATATACATGCAAAATGCGTTTACATTATAACATGACAATCAGGCTGATGATAATAGGTGGACGACGAAGACACATCGATTAGGTACTATCCCTTTTGATAAAAAAGGGGGTGTACTACTATGGGTCATTGACACGTAGTGGTCAACATCTAGCTCTACATGAGGACACGTTGCTACAACAGAGGAATGTGAGAATCCAAAATCTGCATCCACGCAACACACAATATAACATAAGTAATGTCCATCCAAGAAATCATCATATAACGTTAAGCAGAGGAAATATATAAGTTGTTTGTTTATTAACTAGTCTAATAACATGAAAAACACAAATCTAACTACAATATGAAATATTGAAATAATAGGGCATAAGGTTAGAAATACAATAAAAAGCTGCCCATGGCATCAGATGCGTTCAATATAGTGCATGTTGAGCATTTGCATGCTTTCAAGCAAATCTGTCGATTGTTTCTCGGATGTGCCATGTCCAATTTTGCATACGGTAGAACTTTTTCCTATCCGAAAATCAAGTTGTTCGCGACCATCTGATGCATCAAATTGCTTTCTCATTCTCTTTCTCTTGTGCTTTTTCTTTGTGGCAGGCTGTATCACTGATGAAGTGGAACATTCTGCTTCAAAACTCTCAGATGAAGTAGATAAGATATGCATGACATGTCTTTTTTAATTTTGCATCTGCTCTGACAAGGATGATGGATCAGTCGCACAGGTATCATGAGTTATAACTTGACCCTTTTTTATTTCTTCTTCGATCATGTCATTCTTAATTAATTCTTCACTAATGGAGTTAGCCTCTTTCTCGGGATATTCACAACAAGACGGGACCTACAATTTCCTCTCTTCCAGCCTTTTATGTAATGAACCCATTTCTCTGACATGTCTTACTATTAACTTCGCTTGATTGAGTTCAGTTTTTACGAATCTTTCTTGCAGAGTGACATGATTAGCTTGCATAACCATTATTTGATTCTGAATAATGCACATCTGATTAAAATGATTAACTTCCTTTATATTTAATCTGTTCTCGATGATATGTATTCCATCTGTATTTATGACACATGGTACCTTCTTTTCTTCTATGGCCAATAATCTATTCTGAAGAGATATTTGACCAACTTCCATGTCTTTTATAATTTTATCATTTTTTGCTTTCATGCTCATGAAACAATTTTGCATATAGTTTATCTCTTTCTTATGATTTCCCTGCTGATTATTATAATCGAATCTCATGATGGTCATTTCTTCATCCATAGTTGACAACTTGTTTTGAATCGCACTTATTTCTTCCAGATAACTTGCTTCCATGGCAACCACTTGATTTGAATGATTGAATTCCATGATCGTCATATTTTCCTCTAGGGCTAATAACTTGTTTTGCATAGAATTAATTTCCCTGTCATGATTAGCTTTCATGGTTTCCATTTCCTTAGCGTGCTGACTTTGCATGTCGGTTACGTGATCAGAGTGTTTAATTTTCATGATTTCCATCTCCTTATCACGTTTTTCCAAGTGGGTGTATAAAGCTTTCATATCCTTGATGTAATCAATTACAATTTTTTTCTTGATTAAGCTCCATATTTTTTACCAGCCGCATTAGTTCTTCTATAATTTGCTTATCATTTTCCCTTTCATTGTCTACACCGATTTGACAATTTGTCCCTGTTTTCCCACTGTCATGGATTGGATTTGCTACGGTACAAGTGGATGGCACATTCTGATATGGAGAATTGTCTTAAAATCTTTCATCGACAGCTCAATCCTTCACAAGATCACTTTCATTTTGTTGCATAATTTTAGGGGCAGAAGGCGAGCTATCTTGATAACCATATCTATCTTTAAAAGCATTGACAATGTCTTGTAAAGAAGCGAAAGAATCTTCAGGACAATTTTTAAACCAATTCAAAGCATTATCCTCTGAAGAAAAGGCAAATAGACGCATTTTGACATCTTCATGATCATACTAGGGAGAGCTACAATATATGAGCATTGTATGAGTAACCCTACATAGATGCTTTCTAACAGCGACTGAATCACCACCTGAGAACAAAGACAATTTATGAATGGCCACTTCCGGAATATCATGGAGAAAATCACTAAAATGGCACGGGGTAAACGAATCATCCATGTGTTATGGCCACCAACAACCCCCCACCTTATGAAGTATTATTGCTAATACTAAATAAGTGGGGACCCTCAAAAAAATTAGTTAGTGTTACATTTTATTTTTAGATGAAACCTACAACATCATGGACTTAGGAAAATACCTTGAAAAATTTAGAAAACATAAGTTTCATAATTAAATTTACTCCTTAAAGGATATCACATCGAGCAAAGGATGATAGGATACACCTTCCAAAGAGTTAAAATCATAAAAGGCGATATTGCGACGCAAAACTTCATCGCAACGCATATACTGAAGACAAACACTCACATTGAAAAACTTTAAAACATTGTCGATATGCGATATCGCACATCGCAAATATCACAAAAATTACACAAGAATTATAACGATATGTGATATTGCGATATTGCGATACCGCAATACTGCGACACATCAAAGTTGTGATACTGCGATCTGCGATAAAAACAGCACGATGATATTGTGACATTGCGATATTGCAATACTGCGATCTGCAACATCGCAAAGCAAAAACGCGGGACTCCTCCATTGCAGTTGGTTCTGGCTCATTGTTCGAGAAAACTCTTTAGCCAAGAGTTGGTCATGTATTTTAATGCGAATTAATGGGTTATTACCAGTTGTTAATGAAGTAGGGTGTTGTGTTTTTCGAAAAAATAACTCACGTAAGGTGGCATGTCTTGTATATCTTCGACATTTAAAAGTTTTCCTGTTATTAGTCTTTTATCATTACTTCTACCTCAATGTAAACTGCAGGAAAGAAGGACGAAGCGTTATACAGGGCATTATGCAGAAAACAATGAAGAGGGGAGGCAGCGCTCCAATGTACATTTTGCAAGGCATACTTAATCCGCTCAAGGAAGAAAAAGAGCCGCAGAACTCTTCGGAGACATCTATCACAGATTTCTCATGTATAGTCATGATTGAATGGATACTGAAAGACGCTGATACCAAAAACAAACAGTTTAATTCTCAAGGTCAAGAGCTCACAGAAATACTATTTTTACAAATTTTGGGTTTTATACCGAATGAGAGAAAAAGGCGCAAGAGGCAAAAACCGCATCAGGAAAGCCCGGATCAAGAAACAGAGGCAGTTTCCGCGCTAATCGCGCATTGCTAAGAAAAATTGTTCGAAAAGGAAGGTCCCTAGTTGCTCAGTCACCTGCGAGCCCCGAAAACTGCAAAGAAATCAATGATAGAAGCAAACTGGAAACAGAAGCTATCCGAATGTTAACCAAGTTGAAATGGGATTTTTACCAGGCATACATAATAATGCCACATATTCATTGGATGATTCTCAAGCGTATCATCAATTTTTCTGAGAAAATAATGCCAGCTCTTGCCGTTTATGTTTGCTTAACTCAACCAAAGGCGAAAGACAATCAGCAAACTCTACTCAGAAAAATACTGAATGCTTACGACATTAAGGAGTAGATTTAGAAATAGTTAGTAGATTTAATTTTAGAATAGTTTTGCTTAGAAAGAGGGCAGTCATTTAAACCGAATCCTCAAATTTTGTAAATAAGTTATTTAGTTAGTAGTATCTAAACCCTTCTCATACATTTAGAGAAGGGTCCAGAAATTTATCAAAAACTTGTCCTCAGAACATGCACTTTTGCACCCTCAGAGGAGGTTTTGGTGAATGAATGGAATAGGTTTTATTTGATATTTGCATTTGATATCTACTACTGATGTTGCACTTCTGTACTCTTAGTGAATGTTAAATCAAGGAGAGATAAATCAATTGTCGCTTGAAGCTCATGAGTAGGACTAGTTATAAATGGTACTTTTATCTCTTAAACATTTATGCTTATGCGTTAAAGTGATATTCAGTTTTCAGTTGTTTATATATTACAGCATGGATGTTTGAGTTATCATTTGGCACTTTTGTACGGTGATAACTATTTGTTTATGTTTAGTGTATGAATAGCTCATTTATGCGATAAGTTTTCACAACTGTTTCATCTAACTTCTTATACGAAGTAGTTCATCTTTATTGAATTATTTTCTTATGATAGCTGAATGATATTTATTACCAGTTATTGTTTGAAATCTTTTTAGATCTCATAGAAGAAAGATCACACCCCGGGTTAGCATCAATTTCAATGTTTTTTCTGTTTATTAGAATACAATAGCATAGCATTAGATTAGAATTAGGATAGAAGTATTCCATTTAGAACAGAAATACCCATCTTTCTCACACACACACAGACTGAATTGGGAAACTGGTCCCATATCCCCAGTTGGACCCGCTATACCAAACGGATAAGGAGCTGCCAAGCAAGGCTCGAACCGGGCGGGTATCCCCCTTGTTGTTGACCCTATTTTCGGGGCCTTCAACACCTTACTACAAATTGCAAATCTAGACAAAGAGTTTGTAGTATGTATAGATGCTTGCAAGAGAGGGCTTGGTGGAGTCCTTATGCAGGATGAACGGGTGGTTTGTTATGAGTCCTGGAAACTAAATGAGCAACAGAACTATCCCACACATGATCTCGAGTTGGCAACGATTATACATGCATTGAATATGTGGAGACACTATCTTCTTGGCAGGTGGTTTGTGCTTATGAGTGATCACATCAGATTGAGGTATTTGTTTTACCAATCGAATCTAAATCTCAAGAAGACTAGATGGTTGGCCACGACCAACGCGTTTGACTTCAAGATCAGGTACATAAAAGGTAAAGAAAATAGGGTGGAAAATTTTCTCAGTAGATGAATACAAATACATCACTTAGCAACTATGAGTTCTTATGAGAAAGATTTACAGGACAAGATCTTGTGGGCATGACAATAGGATGTAATATATATGGAGATTGTGTAAAGGTTGTAGCAGAGTATAGGTATAGGTACATGTACAGGTCATGGTATAGGTATAGGTACATGTGATGGTACATGTACAGGTACAAGTGATGGTATATGTAGTGGTACAGGTACAAGTGCAAATGCATAAGACTTGGACTATTGTCTTACAACAAATGGATTGGTTAGGTTCCAAGATAGGATATATGTGCAAGATGAAAGTGACCTCAAGAAGGTGATATTGAGGGAGTTTCATGCGAAACCATATTCAAGTCATCCAGGTTATCAGAAGACACTCACAACAATGAAGAGATATTACTATTCGCAAAATCTAAAAATGGATGTAGCAGAGTTTGTGGCGCGATGTTTCGATTGTGAACAAGTGAAGGAATAATGCAAACATCTAGGTGGACTACTACAACCGATCGTGATTCTCGAGTGGAAATGGGAAGTCATTTCCATGGATTTCATAATAGGGTTGTCGAAGACACTGAAGCGGCATGATTCCATCATGGTCATTGTGGACAAGTTAACAAAGGTTGCACACTTTGTTTTGGTAATGTATACATTCCCAGCTAGTGATGTGGCATAGACATTCATTTGATATGTGGTTAGAATACATGGTGTTCCAAAAAAGATTGTGTTAGATAGGGATGCAAAGTTCACTTCCAATTTTTGGAAGGAGTTATTTGCAGGTTTGGGCACAAAGTTGGCCTTCATCACAACTTATCGCCCGTAGACAGATGGATAGACAGAGAGGGTCAACAGGATATTAGAGGACATGTTGAGGATGTATGTGATGCATCAATAATGCAAGTGGGAGGAGTATCTCCCTTTAGTTGAGTTTTCATACAAGAACGGTTATCAGGATTCACTGAGGATGAGTCCCTTTGAGGCATTTTATGGGCAGAGTTGTAACACTCCCATTAGTTGGAGTGATTCGGTTAGTAGGGCATTTATTGGGCCAGATATGTTGGCAGACATGGAACATGAGGTTCAGGTGATCAAGAAGAATATTAAGGCAAAACAGGATAAGTAGAAGGGTTATGCAGACAGGAACAGGTTGTTCAAGGAGTTCCAAGTTGGGAAACATGTGTACTTGCGCATCACACCTAAGAAGATCTCCTTGCGGATTGGCTCATGTGCCAAGATGACACCACGGTTTTGTGGACCCTTCAGTATTATTGAGCGGATTGGGCCAATAGCCTATCGAATTGCACTACCTCTGATAGTGAAAGTCCATGATGTTTTCCATGTCTCATTTCTTAAGAAGCATATTAAATATGTTGATAATGTAAGTCATTGGTCTATATTGTATTGCAGGTGGAACCAGATGGAGAATTATAGATGGAGCCTTAATATGTATTGTAGAAAAAGGTTCTCATGCTCCAGAACCAAGCAATCAAGAAAGTTAAAGTGCAATGGAAGCACTTTGGGCCCGATGAAGCTACATGAGAGATGGAGGATCAGATGTGGGCCATGTATCCTTCCTTGTTTTCCAGTTGAGGCAAAGAAACTTTGATATGGTGGCTTGGTGATTGCTTATGGTGGTTGATAGTTGCTTTATGGTGGTTTAGTATTTGCTTATGATGGCTTCGTATATGCTACATGGTGGTTTAGTATTTGTTTTATGTTGGTTTAGTATATGCTTTATGATGATCGATATATGATTTATGATGATTGATATATGCCTAGATATGGTGTTAGTATATGTTTATTATATGTTTTGGTATATGATTTGATATATGTTTTGGTATATATATTTTTTGATGATGTTGCTATATGTACACCCGTGTTTGGAAGTAAATATGGTAACGAGATATGTTATAAAGCTCCACTATGCGGTATGGGTGTGATGTTATTATGCTATCATGTGGTTATGTTAACATAATGTTATGATGTCATATGAGTTGGCACTCGGCAAGATTATCATTGTAAATACCGTAACGAGATGTGTTATAAATCTCCACTATGTAGTATATTGTCATGATGTTTTGTCTTGAGTAGGTCTTTTGTTGTAAATAATGCATCAAGCTGTGTTATAAAGCTCCATTAGAGGTATGTCTTCTTTCAGCGGGTTGCTGAGGTATATGTGTGATTGAACACTGAGGATGATGTCCCCTAAGGGGGAGGGTTCTGTAATAGCCCAAGTGAAAATACCATGTAATAAATGTTAAATACAATAACCATGAATGACTGGAGCACTTATTCCAAGAGGAATGTTGGGAAAGACATCCTAGGGGGCGTTCATTTGGTTTTATATGGCTAAGTAAATTGGCAAAGGCAATGGCTAAGGCTTTCGAAAGGAAAAATGGCATTTTGGCACCTATACTTATGAAAATAATGGAAATTACGAGAAAAAGGAGATGAAAGGTCACAGGTTGCATGTGAGGAGGAAAACGAAGGAACATAGAGGAATCAATCATAAAAAGGCTTCTAAGGATCAGTAGGTAACCTTTTTCCAGTTCATTGTTGAAGCTCTCTCTCATTATTCTCTCTCTCATACTCTTGGTTACTTAGAGTTTTCTTGGAGCACTCTTGGAGGGTGTGGTATACATGGATTCTTGGAGCAAGAAGGAAAATGAAGAGCAGGAAAGCGTAAGAAGGCATCAACATCTTCATCTACATCATATTTTCTTGCAGGTACAGAGTTTCATGTATGATTTCTTCACTAGTTTTGGCATGCATGGCATGTGCATGTGATTTCGTGGTTGTGATCCATCATTGGCATGGAGGATTGCGTGGATCAAGAGTGGATTGATTAGCCTTTCCATTTCCTGGATATCCATGGTGATTGTGGGTTTACTTTCATGATTTGTTTTTGGTTGGTTCTCATGATTCCTTATCTTGGGTTGAGTTATTAGTTCCTGGAAGCCCGGGTTGGACAAACACTCTGGAAGCCTTGTAATAGATTGAGTTGAGTTACTAGTCCTGGAAGCCTTTATTGAAAAAATGCTCTAGAGGCCCTTGGTGGGTTGAGTTATGAGTCCTGGAAGCCTTGGTTGGAACAAACACTCTAGAAGCCTTAGAAAGATTGGATAGATACCAATCTGATGATGGTTTTGTGATGTCTGACCATGAGGTGGAATCATAGTTTAATAGGTTGAGGTGGATAGCCTCTGGAAGTCCTATATGAGTTTTGATTAATGTGTTCTATGAGATCCCACATTCATGCTTGGAATATGGCACGGGGGTGAATGGCTGAAGAGAGATTTGGCTCAACCATTCTACGGTCGGATGGAACGTGGTAGTCCCATCTTCGGTTGGTTCATTGTATTCATTAATGAGAAATCATTTCCCTTGATTCCCATGTGTAAAGGTACTAATGTATTTATGGATTTGATCGTTGTCATTTTTATTGTATTTATGTCCCTATTATGGTGGTTATATGCACATTTTATGACAACATTTATGTATGGCTTTCAACATGTTTTTACTTGTATGTGAATGGATAATGTGTCTATGACCTAATAAATATGATAATGCAATAAATGGAATAAGGGAACAATGGTTCTTAGAAATTCTCAGATAAGTATGATATCCATACACTTAACTTTGTTATTTACACCTTTATATTACATGTCGACGATATGCTTGACGGAATGCCTTTCATGGCTAGTAGGGATCCGGTCAAGGTCTTGAACAAGTATTTTATTTATTACTTTTATTTCCATGTTACTTTACTGATTTGAAGAGATGGATCAGTTTTGGGTAGTGTCCTGGGCTCTGAGCCTGAAAAAGTGGCTTAAATCCCGAGGTTGTTGGAACAACACTCACTATTTCAGTCCACAGTCACTAGCAGGCAGGCCTATGAGAGTGAATTTAGGTTGTTGGTCACTCCCTTGCCCATAACATGAGAGCGACACTGGCCCAAGAGACCTAAAATAGTAGTGGGACCTAGGGATAGGTTGTTTGAGTGGTTGACTTGTCTTCTGAGGGTTCTGTTGATGATGATGGATGTCTGTATGGTGTGTTTTTGTCCGTTCCACTTCCTTAATGTGACTTAGGAGGTCGAATCATATCATAGTTTCCTCTCATTGCATGTTTACCCCGACTGGTCAGTTGCTTGGGTAGATGTCGGAAGAGGGTGTTACAATTACTTCCACTTGATAACACAACTAGTTATCATTTAAACTATAAAGTACTTATTGGGCATGTTAAACTACTAAAACAAACCTTGTTAAAGTTTTTATTTTTTTCCCACCTCATGGACAATTACCACTTCATCCTCAATAAGTAAATCATTTTATAATTAATGATCATTAAATCAAACCATTTATTAATTATCACTCGCAATGTCCATGGATTGCAGGTAAGTTTTTAAAAAAAGGGATTGCATTGTTTTGTAACCCTTACCAAATGTTAAGATGTCCTTCTCCATGCTCATTGTATTAGCTTCTTCATGCATTTTCACATGTCATCAACCTCTTCCAAATATGCCAGGAAAGAATTCATCACTTTTCCTCTTCACAACCCTATAGACATAATTGCTTATGTTTCACACAATTAATCTACTTACACCAAAGCCTCTTTTCATGATTTTGTAGTAGAAAACATGAAATTTAACAATGTCATCTCACTCATACTCCATTGAACTCATCTTACTGATAATGAAACAAATCTACCTACACTAAACCTTCTTCAAATGACTTTGTAGTAGAAACCATGGACTTTAACCATGTCATCTCACTCATCCTCCACTAAACTCATCTTATTTACCATGCAACAAATGATTCACTCAATTTAAGTAAAGATTGCATAAGGATAACCCAATCTAATTCATACTTCATGTGCAAATCATTTGAAATATAGGTTCAATTCTCTCAGATTGATTCATACATGAGCACTTGATTTGCGAGTCTTTATGCATGTAAAAACAAACAACAACAACAACTTGTTTGCTTAGTCTCTCTGGCTACTAGGAATCTGAAAAATACAATCAATAGGAACTCCATATGACATTTCATGAGTTGATAGGACTCTTATTTCACTAACATGTCTTATTGCATCTTCACTAGTGATCTTTATAGCAGTGAATTTATGGAAATAACTAGTTTATTAGGTCAAATATGGTTATCCATAGTGGATGTAGCTGATAATTATTTCCCAAAAATTGCTCAAACAACTATATAATATTGTAGTCTAAACATGGGACGATTTCGCTTGGAAAATAATAGTTTTTCTAACACGATTTTGACGAATTTCGATGGATTGTTTTTATACAATTGTCAGTTTTAGTATTTTAGGTGTTATGGGGGTTCTTGAGCGTGTTGAATCTATTAGAAACGTTGAGCACTACTTGGGGGGGGGGGGGGGGTGAATCAGTAGTGTAACTTATGAACAATTTTTACCTTCTTTAAACTTTAACTCAATCACACATTATTTAACCAACAACACATTAACAAATCACCACTTAAGCATGTAAATATATAATCAGAATGCATAAGAAATAAGCAACATATGACTATCAAAGCACATCAACAAAAATCATCAACACATGAGACACATGATATAAGGAGGAAACCACAAGGGTAAAAAACATTGTTGGTGCAAGCTACCACTTTCTAATCACGTGAGCCACTACTCGCTCTCGACAACAACCTATATGAACTTTGTATGCCACCACCTGCAGGAAGCCACCACTCCCTCAAATTTGTAGGCCACTACCTGCTAAAAGCCACCACCCTTAATAAGTCTCGTCCAACCACCATTGGAGATCCAACCACCACTAGATAGAAGCAACCACTCCCAAGTTCTCAAGCCACTACATGAAGAATGCCACTACACCCTGAATATGCATGCCACCTCTTTCTAATTGAAAGCCCCAACCTTCAACACATCTCATGCACCTCATTTCATCTATTTTCAAACTATGGCCCAAATCCTCAAAACAACAAGAAATTGTGATACTATTTTCATCACTTTTCAAACTGGGTTCATAATAAAATGATCTACACATATCACAATCTCTTTGGTACAAACAATCTGCTCATAAACACAACTAGTAGCATAAATCTCCAAACCAAACATCAATTATCTTTCTTGCACACTCTCAACATAACTCAATCAACGACACAACAAATCTGAACACAAAATATCAGCCATGTCTCAACAATAGTATCCATACAAGAAATAGATACAATGCTACAACCATATGAAAATTTATGCAATAACAAAACATGATTTTCTCAACAACGATCCCCTGCATATATGATTTTAGCAATATAAATGTGCCATAGAATTAAGATAACATCCAATCTCCATGATGGCAACAATCTCCTCAATCAAATGTCTTCATAACTCGCATAAAACATTTTTTGAAGAATTCACATAAAACTCTACAATAAATTGGTCTCCTTCAACAATCTACCAAAACTATGTCTCTCTTCTCATCATTGGTTCTCAATGCTATCCAAAGGCTCACTCACAAAAGAACCAACCAACTTTCCCAACTTTTTCTCCTATAAATAATTTTTTGGAGTGATTAAAATAATAATTGCATTCAAAGTAATGGGGAGCTAATCATCTCTTTTCATACATTATAAATTTGGTCTGGTTCATATAAATTTCCCCCTTAACTCGATCCACCACCATATTCATTGAATGAGAGATATTTTCCAACTTAACTAATCACCTTCTTCAATAAATAAGACAAATTTTCAAGTTTAATAAATCTCCTTCTTAATAAATGAGAGGGTTATTTTCAAACTTAATCAATCACCTTCTTCAATAAATGATATAAATTTCCAGGTTTAATCAATCACCTTCTTCAATAAATAAGAGATATTTTAAAATAGAATTGTCTTTAGTGTGACTTTTTGGACTTTTCGGTGCCAGAATCTGGCGGAAATATTTAAGGTGAAATCTTGATTTGTGTTATTTAAACTGGTTTTTTGACTGTATATATGGATTCAAGACCCTGAAAAACCCCTAGGGCACTTCGATTGTGAAGGGGCTACCCATCAAGCTTGTGATTTCAATAAATTCCTGTTGATTTTAGAGAAATTAAACTAGAAAACCCCACTAGAAAAGCTTCCAAAAATTCTCAGTAAAGACAACTCATTTTCAAGCTTAATCAATCACCTTCTTCAATAAATGAGAGACTTTTTAAAGTTTAATCAATCACCTCCTTCAATAAATGAGAGATTTTTGTTGTTTTTCTTATATATATATATTGACATCAATACCAACACACTTGACTCGATGGTTGACACCTTATGTAAACATCCTAGGTTGACATAAATGCTAACACCATACAACCAACATGCTCCCCCTTTGGTGTTGATGTCAGCCTACAACCACAACACCAAGTTGATCTACATAAACTCCTCAAACTGGGTGATTTCATTTTCTTCTTGTGGTTGTCACTGTCCCCCTTTGACATCAATGGGAAAGGGCTGACAATTATGGTTGAACCACATGATAAACATTGCTAATATCAATTGATATGCAGATGAAAATTGATTAGCTCCTCATGCCAACAAACCAACAAGTCAACAATATGCCTCTACGCCAACACCATGCACTTCCTTCTGCTGTTAGGTTAAAAAAGCTCCCCCTGAACAAGTAATGGGGATGAAAAAAATATCACTATGATGATGTACATCAATTTTTGTTGTTGCCATATTTCTCTTTGCCGCATGCAAAAGATACTCCTGATATACTGAAGACTCAACTCATACATGACTAATAGATATTCAATGATTATAGGGCTTCATAGGCCTAATACATGGCTACTAGAATGATATACCATGGTTGTACAATGCCTCCAAACAATTGATATATGGCTGAAACATGATTCATGTCTCATGCATGGACTTCACTCATATGACTTGACCAATGGCCCATAAGAAAAAAGGCTTGATATTACATGGCTACAATAATGACTCTAAGGTCACACCTGACTGAAACACATGACATATATCATCCCAAATGTGGCTTCCATGATACTCAACACTGTCTACAAGGTATGACAAAGACTCATATGACTCTCTCCAATGCACACGCCTCTCAACTAATGATGAAAACAATAGTGATTACAATGCTGATCTTGCACACATAAGTGCATACATGGCTAGGATAAATATCCACTACTATGCATGTCACACCATTACTCTCTCTCACATATGGATCGACCTAACAAGATTTTTCTCCAAACCAAGACCAAATGAGACACATGTACATACATGGTTATTACATTATACTCATGAAAGTTCTTTCATGGCCAAAATAATGTCTCCTCTGTAGAAATTAATGTGTAGATTCAATACTACTCATGCAATTTGCTAAATCATAAGACTTGAAGCTACTCTACTAATCTACAGAAGTTTATTCACCATCTAGAACAAGAATCATAGACATGCAAAAGGAAACATAACTCATGCACATAGATTTATCTAGGGGAAATGAACTTATCAAAACCCCTTACTATCTATATTGCATTAATAAGATAATAGAGATGAAATACATATGCTTGCTCAAGGCTAAGCACACCCTGCAACTGTATAGTCTATCCCTCTGCCTGACTAACTAAATATGACCAACACTTAGCCAATTTTCAAGCTCTCCAAGATCCTATTTCCTTGCGTTGTTTCCTTAGGAAATTGGCCCCTATTATTTAGGAATTTCCCACTATTGCATTGCCAATTCCTTAGGGTCCTTCCTATGACTGCATGCACCACCTGTACACATTGGAATGTGCTACAACTGATAGTACACTCCCTTGGAATCTCCATCTCAATTGGGTAACTCGAATTCTCTGCATGCAACAATTATTTTGGGTTGATTGATTAGTTAAATAGTTGATCACTAAGCATGGTTGAAGTTCCACTTCCACAACTTGACCTCCACTAGTTCTTCTGATAGTTAGAACTAGTTAAACTGACAATAACTCAAATTATCTGAAACAAATTGCTACAACTTAGCAATCAAACATGTTGAACTGAACTCAGGATACCCCTACTTGAATTAACTGAGTGACAAGTTCCATGTCACCTTAGTTAACTACTTCCAAGTATTCTGTTGAAATAGAAATAGGAATTTTCTCTAGTTTGACCAAGGAAAAGTCAAACTGAGATTTTCTTGCTGCATTTTCAACATTCCCTCTCAGCAAGAAATGGATTATCAAACACCCCATCTTGCACCTATGGAACTTGAACTTCCCTCTTGACAAGGCCTTTGTCAAAATATGAAGATCTTGTTCCTTTATTGGAATGTACTACAACAATGTAATTTGCCTTTGCATATAATCCCGTAGATGATGATACCAAATATCAATATTCTTGGATCGATCATGAAAAACAAGATTCTTAGAGAGTTTGATGCAACTTTGATTATCACAATAAATTACAGTAAGATCCATCATATGACCAAACAAGTCAACAAGTATATTTCTCATCCAGATCACCTCACATGTTGCTTGACTTGTAGCCATGTATTTTTCTTCTGTTGTGCTAAGTGCCACTAATCTCTACTTCCTGCGGTACCACGAAATTGTTGCAGACCCAACACTAAAAATTTCACCTAATATATTTTTCTGGTCTAATGGACTTCCTGCCCAATCTACATCGGTGAAGCCACACGGCTTCACTCCCTCTATCTATTTGTACCAAATTTCAAATTGGGTAGTGCCTCTGAGGTATCATAGAACATGCTTAGTTTCCCTAAAAAATAGTTTGGTTATCCTAACTATAGCTTGAATGAGTTGGTTGACTACAAAGCACATGTATGGTCTTGTGTTCACAAGATACATGAGTGAACCCATCAACTATCAATAAACAATCAAATCCACTTCCTCACTTGAAGTGGCATCATGTTTCTTCTATTTGGTCGTTATACGAGTCTCCATGGGTTTGCACCTATCCATGTGGAACCTTTGATGTATCTCGTTGGCATACTCTCCCTGAGAGACAAATAGTTCCACATCACCTTTCCATACTTCCAATCCAAGGAATTAATGCATAAGACCCATGTCTTTCATCTTGAACTCTCTTGCAAGGTCTTCCTTTCAAGATCTGATTAGTTGCTCATGCCCAGTCAAAATCAAGTCATCGACATATAAAACAATAATCAACAATTTACCTTCTACCAAAATATGATAGAGGTTTGAATCCGCTTCACTTTTGGTGAAGCCCAAATTGGTGAGATAGCTATTGATCCTAGTGTATCAAGCACGAGGTGTTTACTTGAGACCATACAACGCTCGCTTGAGTCTGCACACATGAGACTCTCGATCAAAAGTCTTGAAGCTTTCTAGTTGCTTGATATACACCTCCTCCTTAATAACTCCATTGAGGAATGAAATTTTCACATCCATCTGGTGGATCTTAAACTTCATTTGTGTAGCCAAAGCAAGGATTGATCTCATGGATGAATACCTTGCTACAGGAGCAAAGGTATCCTCATAGTCAATCACCTCCACGTAAGATTACCTCTTAGATACAAATCTGGCCTTGTACTTCTCTATGCTTCCATTTGCTTCCTGCTTCACCTTGAAGATGCATCTCGAACTCACAACTGATTTGTTTTCTGGTCTTGGGACCACTTCCCAAACATTGTTCTTCACAATGGGTTCATACTCCTCCACCATTGCATCAACCCATACAAGTTTCTCTACTTCTTCCTCAAAAGAGGATGGCTTAGTCTCCACTAGCTCAATCATTAGAGCCATGTAGCCAGTGTACTGATCTAGTGACATTCTCTCCCTATGCTATTTTGAAGGAGCACCCACATTCTCCCTTGCATCGTGCAAAAGTCTCTCAGATTCTCTAGTTCTCTTCCTACATTCTCTAAATGGTTATTCTTAAGTGGATGTATCCATTCTCTTATCCTCAACTTGTGGCTGCTCCACAACATCCTGAGGCTCCTCCTTTGGAGGTAAACGCTCCTCCTCTGGTGGGATCTGAAGCTCCCTCTCAAGAGAGCATCACATGGCTTTGTATTCATCAAATTTGACATCCAATCAACCAAATGTCATTCTGAGGGATTGAAAATACAGATGGTAGTTGTGGGGAGTTTCTGTGTAACCCATAAATACTCCTAACTTTGTTGTCGACTCTAGGTTCTTCCTTGATTCTTTGGAGATATGGAAATATATAAAGGCTCCAAAAATGCTGAAGTGTGACACATCTGACTTCCTCCTTGAGAAATCCTCCTCTGGTGTGATCATGCAAAGAATCCAATGATGATTCCTATTCTCCAAGTAGACCACTATGTTGCATACTTCAACCCACAAGTGTAGAGGTAGAATTTGTTCATGCAACATCTGTTGTGATGCTCCCACAATGTTGCAGTTATTCCACTCAACCACCCCATTTTGTTGTGGGTTGTGGGGTGTTGTCAACTCTCATTGAATGCGTTCTTTTGCATATACATTTTTCAATCATTCGACACGTACACATCCATTATCACTCCTGAGAGCCTTCACCTTCTTACCACTTTCTTTCTCCACCAGTGCCTTGAACTCTAAGAACTTGGAGAAAGTCTCATCCTTCTTTCGCATGAAGAAGATCCAACACTTTCGTGAGTGGTCATGAATAAAGATGAAAAAACACTTGTGCTTGGAAATGGAGGTTGTCGAGAAAGGTCCACAAACATTAGAGTGGATCCTTTCAAGGATTGCATGTGCTTTGTTGTTCTGATCCTGGAAAGTGGTGTTTTTTTACTTTTCCAAGTTACACCCTTTTGCATGTGTCTTGCTGCTCTAGTGCTCCTTTGGGAAGGCCTGTGGTAATCTATTACATGATCCTCAAAGCTCCATGATGCAAATGGCCAAGTCCTTCATGCCAAATTTCACCAACATCATGACTTTGCACCTTCTCTGCCTTTGTGCTCAATGCAACAAAATCCTCCACATCTAGCTAGTAGATATTCTTCACACAAACCTCGACCTTATTCACTTGTCTCATGGAAATGTGTGCCAGGAATGTCTTTCATTTGTTGAAGATCACATTGTAACCACGATCTTCAAAAATTTCAATGGAGACAATATTCTTCTTTAGACTTAGAACAAACATCACATCCTTGATCCTGAGAGGGGAGCTTGACTCCTTCTAAAAGGTGACTATACCAATCCCATTCTCGTTGTACCTTCCATCATCTCCCATCTCAATGTGGATTTGAAAATCCTTCTCCTCCAAATCATTGAAAAAATGTCGATTCTTTGTCATATGGAACGAGGCACCATTGTAGAGATACCACATGCTTCCCATCAGCATTTTGGCCATGCATGTAATGACAGTAAAATCAAGCTCGAACTGTGAAGCCAAATATTCACCCGTTGCTCCTCCTAAGGTATTCTTTCTTGTTTTCTTGTGTGGACACTTCATTCATAATTCATGAATTCATGACAGTGAAAGCACTTGATTCTGGACAAGTATTTCTTCTTTCCCCCTTGACTAGATTCTACTTTGGATTAGGATTTCTTCCCTTTCCCTTTGATTCTTTCCCCTTCCAACCAAAGCATAGTTCTCCTCATCCTCACCCTTGGATGAAGTCACGTATCTAGTATTTTTCCTTATTTCTTCCCACACCAAGTCGGACCATAAGCGCTCCAAACTAGGA
The DNA here is from genome assembly GCA_000404065.3 of Pinus taeda. NCBI lineage: Eukaryota > Viridiplantae > Streptophyta > Pinopsida > Pinales > Pinaceae > Pinus > Pinus taeda. The sequence continues at coordinate 188,820 of APFE030914398.1, read as the reverse complement.
AGTTTCTCCCTACCATTTACAATATCTTGATAGCTATTATAGCTCTTGGGAATGCCCAAACGGGATAGAGCTACCAAGTCTTCTTCAAGGACATTAACATCGAGCCCACCAAGTTCATCACAACATTGTGTAAACCTACTTAGATATTGTGAATTGTGTCATTCTTCTGCTTCTTGATACTGTTAGCACCTAAATCTGCCTTAGGTTGAAGGAAGGCAAAATTCAGGGTAACCAAAAACCAAGCTCAGTCGGGTAGCTAGCCCTACCAGAATAGGAGAGGGCTCTCTCCAAGTCACACTCAGTGAATAATTAAACGAAATAGCCTGAGATGACTTACATTGAAATATTTATCTTAGGCTAGTAAGTGAATATGGATACAGGAAGTGATTTTTATGAATGACTATGTTTCTGGGATGGTATGGGACCAATGGATCGCAATGCGAAGAGGATGAAATACAAAGGCACATATTACTTCATGATGCAAGATAGGCGGAAAGCCTAGCAATTTAGTTTAAGATAGCGCAGAATGGAGAGATTGCTTAGGAGGGTGAAAAGGGCATGGACAACATGAATCCTTTTCAATAGAAGAAGAACACTGAACATGAAATTTTCCCACAGGAAGAGCAATAAAATTGAATTCTACCTTATCAAACTTAGAAAATTTCACTGGAAATGAATATGAAATAAACTATGAAACATAAAAAGATACATATGAAACATAACAGACACATTTTCTACACTCACAACCACATGAATCTCATGAAACAGAGCTGCTGCCTTTCATTAATCCTCTGTCAAAATATACAATGAAGAAATAGAGTTTCTTTCCCACAGTCTCCCAGAAGTTACAAGCCAACCAACCCTTTTCAAATAGTTTGAATACAATATATAGAATGTTCCATGAAGAGATATAATGCCCAAGGGTTGGGGAGTTACTCGAATCATTACAAAATGAAGGTGGAGAGCCAAACATCAGCTACAGGTGCAGCGTCACAAACATGACAAATGGATGGGGTGACTGTTTGCCTTCCTTTGCCACTTGGATAGAAGCCCATTTGGAGTGAAAATAATTTAAATGCCACCTTAGGTGCCGAAAAAGTGAAGTGTAGATTAGCGGGCCCACTTTGGAGAAGTCGTGAATTGAAATTTCGCGAAACGAAGGTGAAATTGGCCCTTTTTCCTATATGCGCCATGCCACTTTGGGGCCAGTTTTGAGGCACTTGCAGGAGTCCAAAATGTGCCCAAGTGTGCTTGTTAGAAATCTTGTCCTATCTACTTTCCAACCCAAGTATAATTTTTGAATTTGGAGCTCATTTTCCCCTCCAAATCTTCATTCTCCCAAGACTGCTTCCTGTGTGTCAAAATAGGGGCAGTGAGGCCATTTTTTTAGGTGTTTTTGACCTCCTGGAGGCTCAAATTATGCCCAAATTTCTTGCCCAAGTTCCAGTAGTTGTCATTTTTCATGCTGAATCCAAAACTGCAAGCCATTTCTCATTTGGAGCTCCCAATCCACGCGTTGCGCCACTGGAGAAAAAACCTGTGTTTGTGACCAAAAAATTTCCATGTGACCAAAATTGTCCCAAATTTCTTGAAATGTGGGCTAGAGGTTCTCTAAGAGGCACTATGCTGGGCCACAAAATATTCAGGCAAGATTCAAAGTTGATCTTGCTCTTTTGCCTCTTTTTCCTCTTTTGTTGCTCTGCTCAATATAGCCTTCAAGCTCCTTATCCGGGCCTTTGCACTCATGTTCCATGCCCTGCAATGACAAACCATTCTCCTTAGTATGGTTTTGTCTCTGTTGGCCTTCTCCAACAGTCTCTCCAGGTGGATATTGATCCGCTCTAGCCATGACTCATGGTCATCATTGATCTCTTGCTCCAAGGTAGTGAGCTTGATCCTTCTTTGTTGGGCAGCTTATCGATTTTCACGGATGCTTTGCAGCTCCATGATCACATGCTAGTCCTCAAGCTACTTGTTCCTCTACTCCAGATACTTGATGATCCATCTGGACTCTCCACATTGAGCGACAAGTCTTGGATCTCCGTGTTCTGCTCCTGAATAGTCATCCTAAGTCGGCCATTCTCTGCCTCTGCCTCATCATCCTGAATGAGGATGAAATCAGCCTCCTGTTCACCTGATGGCCCCTCATCATGAACAGGCCTCATGCCCTTGTCCTGTACCTGTGTCGTTGATGCCGGAAGCAAGGCCCCTTCCACACTGGGTGGAGATAACACTCACTTTACTGCTGCAAACAAGTGCGTACTGCCTCTCTGATATGTAACAAAAATTGGCATGGTAGTGGTCTCATGGTGCTCATACTGATGAGAAGGACCACCCATCTCCTGCTCTGGCTCTGATAGTATCTGTGATGTGTTGAAGAAGTCACAGGAGATGAAGTCCTCCCAAGCGATGCCCTGCAATCCCAACTGATGATCTACCAAAATCTGGATAAGAGCAGAGTGATACACACTGTTAAGCTGCTGCTGAGGGGTCTTATGCAGCATGAAGGTGTTCATCCTCTCTATGTTCCTGCATATGAAAAATGGGAGGTTCATCATCCTCACCCTGGTAAAGAGCATGAGCAACCGGATGTGATAGGCATATATTCGAGAGAACCTTCCCTCACAGCTGAAGTACTTCATGATCAATTTCATGAGTGGAGCATACTCATCTTTCAAGTATCTAAAGGGAAAGACTCTTGTGAGCTGACTCAAGAATCTGGCCTTGATGTAAGGCTCATAGTGTTGCCTATCCACTTCTTTTTCTTTCTGCCACTGTTCTCCCATTTGGTTGCTTTTTTGCCACTGATAATAGTTTCGGGGTCAATGTGAAAGTGACCCCTGACCAAGATAGACTGACCTCCATGTAGAAGCAAAATAGACGGGCCACTCTGATGAACTCTAACATTTCCCCCTTTGACAAAATTCAAACAATGTTAGGTGCTAGAAACATTACATGGCAGGCCATGGTTTGTAATTCAGTGAGGGTAGTGGGCTCATCCCTGACATGTTTGCCACTCTTGTGATGTCTCCTGGGAGCCTGCTCTTCTGAGGATGAGTCACTTTGTGTCTCCATCTTATACTCTGATGAATGTTGTGAAGCCATGACTGCTGTGTGCACTGTACCTAGGCTGCCCCTTGATGATGGTATGAAGCTGGGTGCCTTTGTGGTATCTGTCACCAAGGGGAACAATGAAATAGGGATATTAGGATGGGAGTAATGTAATGGGAATAGGGGTTATGGGGAGAAGTTTTTTTAGAGATATGGAGGGGATTTGGATATTTTGATAGGGTAGGGTTTGGGGTTTTATGTTGACAAAAGAGTGGAGGGATAGGGGATAGGGTTTGGTAGTAATTTAGGGTAGGGATACTAGGAAAAATGAGAAAAGGGGGGTAGGAAAAAATGGTAGGTGAGGGAAAAATGATGGGTGAAATGGAACCTTGGCATTAACACCACACTTTTTCAAACCTAGCCATCATGGATTTTGGTGATTTCTTGTGGTTGATTTTATGAGTTTGGTTGGATTCAAACATCGCCATAAACCACTATATAATTTATAAAATTTGATGAATAAGTCATGTTATAGAGCCTACCTTTCACTTTGATGGGCTTCACAAAATTTTTGAGGTGATTTGGCACTGTTTTAGCCCTTGGTCTGTGTACGCCACGTGCAAAACCCAGTGCGCCGCACCCTGGACGTGCACCGCGCCCATTGAAAAGTTGAACTGAGGGCTGGCTCTGTGTGCGCCGTGCCCCTACGTATATGCGTCGCGCTCCTTTAAACTACCTCCAACTCACTCAAATATGCACGATGCATTCTCAAACCCTTTACAACGTTTCTCTAAGGCTTGGATTAGCACAATGAATTTGATTTTGATGAAAACTTGTATATAAAGCTTTGGAAGTGATGGGTTAAATTTTTGCTTCCTCGAAAACCCATTTTTCTAATGTTGTGTTTTGACACTTTTTCACTGACTTTAAAACACACTGATTTTCACTTTCCCTTTGAAATTTTAGCTCAAATGATCAAATTTTCGGCACTCTTTGTAGGGATTGCACGATAGGACATTTGGCCATGGAAACCATGCCTGCACCTGAAGAAATCAACTGACGACTTTTTTGAAAATTTTATCACAAATGGCATTGTTTGACTTTTCTTCAAAACAGAGTTTTGAAGAAGAGTCAAAGTCTATCCACATGACGATGAAACTCTCTGAACCATAACTGTGTAAGGGCCTCACTCTAGCCTACATGGCTTTACTGGACATGTTTAAATACCAAATTGATGAATCCCTAGACCTAAACATCGAAAATGACTTTTGTCCTCTAAAGGAACAAACCTTGACTATCATGGACTTTGGTGATCATTGACAAAGGACCTGAGCCAACAGGAGCCAGACATAAGGGGGAATGACTAGCATGACCTTCTTTGTCAGATTATGGCATGCCCCTAGTGGAATGTAGCTGGGTGGATGGAGCGGGACACCTAAAAATGAAATGCATAAAGAGTTTTGATCTCTGACGAAGGACTGACCAGACCGACTCTAACATTTGCTCCAATGGGGGATGGTAGCTCCTTGGAGGTGCCAAGAATAGCAGATCTCTGGAAGAGCTAGACAGTGCCTTCATCCATTGGGCTATGGAGTCATCATTTCGACAAATAACATAGGACTCTGACTCATTTATGAAACTGAAATGATAAAAAAAACTGACTCAAACTTGACATTGAAATGACTTAAAGGATAACTTGACCAACTCTAACAAAACTGAAATAAAATGGTATTTACATTGATAGTGGAAGCAGCGTTAATAACTTAGAAATGGTACCGCTTGAGCAGCCGACCATTGATCGGGTCTCCTAGACAATCTTCCCCGTTCATTTCCTTCAGAAGAAAGGCATTATGCCCCCGATATGCTGCAATCTTGAAAGGACCTTTCCAGAGGTTCTCAAACTTACCGTGCTTTCCTTTCTCCTCATTCCTTGCATCCCAATTCAACACCACATCATCCACCTGAAATTTGTCCACCTTCGCCTTTCTGTCATAAATTTTCTTGATTTTCTCCTGCAATTTGGATGTGTTCTTGAAAACTTCTTCTCTGGTCTGCTGCAAGTGGACCATTTGATTCAACCTTCTCTGCATGGGATCTTCTTCACTGCCGGCCTCCTGAAGAAGTTTGACTATCGGGGCAGTGAGAGAGGTAGGAAATACTGTATCAACTCCATAAACAAGCTCAAACGGTGACGTACCTATGGATTTCTTCGGACTGAATCGATCTGCCCAAAGCGCATTTACCAACCTCTTATTCCAAATCTTCTTATTTATTTCCAGTAGCTTCTTGATTATGTTGACCAATGATTTGTTCGAAGATTCTGCCAATCCATTGCCTTGCGGATGATAGGCAGTTGAGTGACCCAAAATGATGTGATATTTATGACAAAACTCTACCATCCTTTTTTATTTGAAAGTTGTTGCATAATCAATGATTAGTTTGTTCGGGCAACCAAAGCGAGACAAGATGTTATTTTCAAGGAATGAAATGATTACCGCATCTGTAGCTTGTCTAGTGGGAATTGCCTCAATCCATTTCTTAAAATAATCTGTGGCTGTGAGGATCCGTCTATGCTGTCCGGAAGAAGCGGGATGAATTTCGCCAATGAAATCCAATCCCCATTACTGGAAAGGGGCACTCATCTCAATAGGCTTGAGTGGTAAATGTTGTAACTCCTACTTTCCTTCAAAAATCTGACACTTGTGACAGCGCTTGACCATCTTATATACATCAGGAAACAATGTCGGCCAATAGTACCCTGCTCTCAGAATTTTGTTTGTTGTTGACTTCCAAAAAAAGTGACCACCACAGTCTCCTTGGTGGTAGCCCTCCATGACCTTCTTCACTTCCTTTTCCACCAAACAATTTAACAAAACACCACTGGGATCTTTCCAATACAGTGCAGAATTTAGAATGCAAAACTTGGCAGCCTTCAACTTGAGTGTTCTCGCTTTTTTTCTAGTCATGTCGGGCGGTGGTGACAAATTTTTAAGCACATATATGATATCTGAATACCATGGAGAAAGAGCAAACGTTTCAGATACCTGAATTGACGATCCTTCCTCATTCTCATCGGACATAGCAGTGATCAGATTTATGTCCAAGGCGTGCAAGTTTGATTCAGCCATTAACTTCGCCAATCCCTGTCCTTTCACCAGCTTTGTGGGCTTTATTTCCACATCATA
>APFE030914398.1:171503-182285 GCA_000404065.3 Pinus taeda | reverse complement strand
CATCATATTCTAGCAAGGCTGCAATCCACTTGCCTCTTCTTCCTTCCGGATCGGTCTGCACTAAAACATCTTTGACAGCAGCATTAGGAACACAGGCCAAAATGTGAGAATGTAGAATATATACCCGGAAATCTTTCAATGCCTTCACATGTGCAAGGGCCTGCTTCTCAATGATGTTGTACTTTAAGGCTGCATCTCTTATAGATCTGCTAAAGAATGCGATGGGTCTTTCGTGATCCTCTCTTTTCTGCAATAACACTGCTGCCACAGTATGCTCTGAAGCGAATGAAAACAATATGAAATCTTGAGTATAGTCCATGCTGACTAGAACTGGACTGAGGAAAGAGCCAATTTGACCAAATTGAAAGATTTTACAGCCTCCTCTGTCCATTTCACTTGGCTATCCTTGTTAAGCATGTTTGTCATCTCTCTTAGGTGCTCAGCAAGATTAGGTACAAAGCAGCGTAGAAAATTCATCTTACCATTGAACAATTGTATCTCTTTTTTTATTCCGAGGCAGATCGATTTGCTGAATTTCTTGCACATGTGCTGGGTCAATACGAATGCCATCTTTTGAGATAATGTGCCCAAGTAGTTTGCCTTCCTCCATGGAGAACAAGCTCTTCTTTGGATTCAGCGACAAGCCATATTTTCTGCACTTTTGGAAGACAGTTTTAAGATGGTACATGTGCTCTTCATCAGATTTGGAAAACACCGTCAAATAATCCAGATACACCACCAAAGAGACACCCTTCTCATTTTCAAAAGCCAAGTCCATTGCACGTTGAAATGTAGCACCTGCGTTCTTCAAACCGAAAGGAATTTTAGCGTAATGAAAGGTTCCCCATGGAGTGGTGAACGTTGTCTTGTCTCGGTCTTCTTCATGGACAGAAACTTGGTTATATCCGGAATAACCATCAAGAAGTGACATACGAGATGCTCCCACTACTCACTGAAGTATATGGTCCATTTTGGGTAGTGGATAGTTGTCCTTCAATGAAACTTTGTTGAGATTGCTGAAATCAATGCATAAGCAAATCTCACCTGTCTTCTTCCGTACGGGCACCAAGTTAGAGATCCAATCCGAAAATCTGATGGGCACAATGATCCCTAATTTGTACAACCTGTTTATCTCCTTTTCAATAGATGGCAGCAACTTTGGATTTAACCTTCTCAACTTTTGTCTGAATGGTTTTTGATTGGGCTTGATGGGTATAGTGTGCTAAATTATATTAGTATCATATGTCTTTAAGTCAGAATAGTCCCAAGCAAACACATCTGCGAATGAAGACATCAAACTGATATATTTGTTCTTGATCTTTGGCGGCAATGCTTTGGAAATTTTTACCAATTTAGGATTAGCAGCTGTTCCGATGTTGACCTCTTCCACACCCTTCTCTATTGGCTACAATGTTGGCTTGCGGGCTACATCATCTTGATCAAAGATTTCTTCTAGAGGTATCAAGCCTTTGGGAATAACATTATTCTTCAGCTACAATATGTCCATTTCATTGATCTGCACCTCATCTGTACCAGTACCTTTATCATCATCATTTTCTTCATCAATTGAGGTCACTTTGAACTTGCCTTTGTTTTGCAGAAAATCATCAATCTCCTCATCATCTTGGAACACTTGCCAGTATCTATGATTGTCTGGAACAGTTGGATGATGCTTGACATGGATTTTGAATTTATTGCTGGAGTTCATTGGGATCTTCAAATTACTTGCTGCCTTGGCAAGAGCATCAGCAATACTATTTTGTATATGAGGCACACATGTCAAGGTGTATTCTGAAAATAATTTTAGTATGTCTAGAACTGCATTACGGTAAGCCCGCATACTACGATGCTTTGCGTGATATTCACCTCTGACCTTCTTGATAACCAATTCAGAGTCGCCATATACTGAAATCCTCTTAGCATTCAGCTTTCTTAGAATCTTTAGGCCAGCAATCAGAGCTTCATACTCAGCTTCATTATTTGAACACTCAAAAGCCAACTTGTAAGACCATACCCTCACGTTACTAGGGACTTTGTTTGGGGTTGAGAAAGGACTGTGTACCCAAATTCCAATTCTAGCGCCATCATTTCCGACTGCTCCATCGAAATCCATGGTCCACAAACCTTCTTCCTCCTCTTGCAAGTGCTGGAAATCTATTTGTTGTGCCTTGTCTGCTTGTTATCCATTATTTTCAGCTGATTGCCCAATGGTGTTCTGCTGCTCTTGTTCTTCTTTCTTTAAAACTTCTCTAAAATTTTCTGTTATTTCCGGAATATCATCTGCTTCTATTAACTGGCTATCTATATCATTGAAACTATCTGAATACAAAACAAAAGACTCTAAATCTATATGTACATAGTTAATAGGATGATTTATTGGTTTCTCCTTGCTTGTGATCATGTGCTTCATTTTTTTTCCTGATACAATTTCCTCATTTGTCCAAACACTGGAATCGTTGCATAGGAGAAATCTAGCTGTAGTGTCCCTTTCAATTTCGCTACCCAAGACCTGGAAAGAAGCATGCCAAACCTTGGAGGAATATCTGCTACCACAACATCCATCAAAACATTCTTCATGGGGAGCTGATCCAAACACACAACCAAGTCTTTGATGAGACCTATACATCTTACTCTGCAAGAATCAAATGAATAGAGATCATGATATTGTCGGGTGATGTCCAGACCAAGCTTATCCATGATTGCCTTGGGCATGAGATTGTGAGAAGCTCCGGAATCGAACATGGCGTTATGTAACACAACATCATGCAATCTTAAACTGATATAAAATGGTGGCACATCACTATCAAGAGACTCACCATTCGATGCTGGCCCAAAAATCATTTCAGGTTGATCATCTTCGACATTCACCATGTCGGAAATTGGGTCCAAATTCAACATTTTAGATACTTTTCCTCTATAATTGCTATTCTTCATTATTTCAGTCAAGGGGATGGATACCTTCAATTTAGAAATACCATTCTCTAAATTGAAAGCAGGAATCTTTTCTACCTCTTTGACTAGGATTTCTTTCCTTTCCTTTTCTTTCGATGTAACTTGCTGATGTGATTGTTCTGCTAATGGTGATTTGCTTCTCTCCGGATCAACCGCCTCCTTTCCTTTCCTTTGTGCAAGTGATGAACCATTCTTTGATGCCTCAACATCCTTCCTTTTCTGAATTGGTTTGACTAGCACATCTCTGTTTCTAAGTGAATATCGCTGTTGTTGGGTGGACAAAGCATTCATATAGCCTCTTTGGTATTCATCAAATTCTTCCTCCAAGACGGTGTCATTTGCTAGAATTAAATCTACGTCTTTGTGTACAGGTGAACTCTCTGCGTACTCTTCATCCTCAGTCAAATAAATAGGCAAATTGTCAGGAGTAAAGAGGTGATTTTCTTCACCTATTACATTCCTGTCCTCATCTGATTCCGATCCATGCACAAAAAATTTGATGCAAAGGTGTCTGTACTAGCTGTTGTGCAGTCTGCTCTTGGGCTCGCTGATCTCTCTGTCTTATTCTATATTGTGGTTGTTGCTGCCCACGAAAGTTAGGATTTCTAACTTGTGGCTCCAGTTTGTCAAGTTTCACTCTTTCAAGCATCTGCTTTACCTTCCGAAGTAACTGATCTACTGAGGAAGATTCTTCCTTTGCAGTGACCTTCTCCTCTGCCTTTGCTCTAGCTCTCTTGGTTAGCAGATTTGCTTCAATGCTAACCACTATCTTCTGCATGTCTTCCATTGTGGCCAGTTCTCTTTCTCTCAATTGATAAGCCATGTCAACATCAAACCATCCGGTAACTTCACCATGGCTAGTCCCACAGGTGGCCTTAGATGATCTGAAATTTCGTTATAAACTGAATTGAATCTAATGCAATAGTCTTGGACCGACTCACCAACATTTCATTTGATTTGCTCATATTCGGCCAGAATTTGAAGAGGATTCCTTTTCACTTCCCAGCGGTTTAAAATTTGTCTTTGTAGGTCAGCCAAGGTAGCGATATGAGCAGCCGACAAACCTCTGAACCATTTCCTCACTTCACCTGCAAATGTCTTTACAAAAAGTCTCATTGCCACATTCTCTGCATCAATCTCATGAAGTTCATAGAAGTCTGAAATTTTGTCCACATGTTGCTGAGCAGTAATGTCATTAGGAGTGCCATCAAAAAATAGGATTTTTCTTTGGTAATCAGCGGGCATATTATCTAAAACTTGAGGCAAGAAAAAAGGTGCAAAACGAGCAGCCATCACTCTTGGAAGATTTGTCCTCGGAGGTGTTGGAGGAGTGTGCACAGTTTGTAAGGGGCTAGCAATTGGAGTTTGAAACTGAGCTACTATGTAGTTATCAATTGACCAGTTAGCCCTTTCCATCTCCAAGTCTACAAGAAACTGTGGATTGTGGACAGTAGAGTCAACCACCCTTTCGGATTTGGTTTCGAACAACTATAATTCAAACTGCTCATCAAACTCTAGCTCTTCAATATACTCAAAAATGTCCGGGCATGAATGGGATTTGAACACGGGCGATATAGAGCTTTCTTGACGATGAATTCTTGAAATCAAATTGGGATTTTCATAGATGTGCGGAGGGTCGGGATCTGGATTAGCTCTGGTGTATCTTCTAGAAGCTAGCATGCTATTGAGAAAAATCAAAGGACGCAACCAACTTTACTCAGCCTATCAAATCCTAAACTTATCATCCGGAAGCTTAGAATTATTAATAAGCAAGGGGATTGATTTCGTCCCCAGTGGATTCGCCACTATGTTATCACCTAAATCCGCCTTAGGCTGAAGGAAGGCAAATTTTAGGGTAACCACAAACCAAACTCAGTCTGGTAGCTAGCCCTACCAGAACAAGAGAGGGCTCTCTCCGAGTCACACTCAGTGAATAGATAAACGAAATGGCCTGAGATGACTTACATTGAAATATTTATCTTAGGATAGTAAGTGAATATGGATACAGGAAGTGATTTTTATGAATGACTGTGTTTCTGGCATGGTATCGGACCAATGGATCGCAATGAGCAGAGGATGAAATACAAAGGCATAGATTAATTCGTGAGGCAAGATAGGCGGAAAGCCTAGCAATTTAGTTTAAGATAGCGTGGAATGGAGAGATTGCTTAGGAGGGTGAAAAGGGCATGGACAACATGAATCCTTTTCAACAGAATAAGAACACTGAACATGAAATTTTCCCATAGGCAGACCAATAAAATTGAATTCTACCTTATCAAACTTAGCAAAATTTCACTGGAAATGAATATGAAATGAACTATGAAACATAACAAGATACATATGAAACATAAGAGACACATTTTCTACACTCACAACCACATGAATCTCATGAAACAGAGTCCCTGCCTTTCATTAATCCTCTGTCAAAATATACAATGAAGAAACAGAGTTTCTTTCCCACAGTCTCCCAGAAGTTACAAGCCAACCAACCCTTTGCAAATAGTTTTCATACAATATATAGAATGTGCCATGAAGAGATAGAATGCCCAAGGTTGGGGAGTTACTCGAATCATTACAAAATGAAGGTGGAGAGCCAAACATCAGCTATAGGTGCAGCGTCACAAACATGACAAATGGTTGGGGTGACTGTTCGCCTTCCTTTGCCACTTGGATAGAAGCCCATTTGGAGTGAAAATACTTTAAATGCTGCCTTAGGTGCCGAAAAAGTGAAGTGTAGATGGGAGGGCCCACTTTGGAGAAGTTGCGAATTGAAATTTCGCAAAACAGAGGTGACATTGGCCCTTTTTCCTATATGCGCTACGCCACTTTGGGGCCAGTTTTGAGGCACTTGCAGGAGTCCAAAATGTGCCCAAGTGTGATTGTTGGAAATCCTATCTTGTCTACTTTCCAACCCAAGTGGAATTTTTGAATTTGGAGCTCATTTTCCCCTCCAAATATTCATCCTCCCAAGACTGCTTCCTGTGTGTCAAAATAGGGGCAGTGAGGCCATTTTTTGGGTGTTTTTGACCTCTTGGAGACTCAAATTATGCCCAAATTTCTTGCCCGAATGCCAGTAGTCGTGATTTTTCATGCTAAATCCAAAAATTCAAGCCATTTCTCATTTGAATCTCCTAATCCTACGCGTCGCACCAGTGGCGCGGCGCACAGGGAGAAAAAACTTGTGTTTGTGACCAAAAAATTTCCATGTGACCAAAATTGTCCCAAATTTCTTGAAATTTGGGCTGGAGGTTCTCTAAGAGGCACTATGCTGGGCCGCAGAAGCTTCAGCCAAGATTCAAAGCCTATCTTGCTCTATTTCCTCTTTTGCCTCTTTTGTTGCTCTGCTCAATTTAGCCTTCAAGCTCCTTATCTAGGCCTTTGCACTCATGTTCCGTGCCCTATAATGACAAGCCATTCTCCTCAGTATGGTTTTGTCTCTGTTGGCCTTCTCCAACAGTCTCTCCAGGTGGATATTGATCCGCTCTAGCCATGACTCACGGTCATCGTTTATCTCTTGCTCCAAGGTAGTGAGCTCAATCCTTCTTTGCTGGGAAGCTTGTCGATTTTCACGGATGCTTTGCAGCTCCATGATCACATGTTGGTCCTCAAGCTACTTTTTCCTCTACTCCAAATACTTGATGATCCATCTGGCCCTCTCCACATTGAGCGACAAGTCTTGGATCTCCGTGTTCTGCTCCTGAATAGTCATCCTAAGTCGGGTATTCTCTGCCTCTTCCTCATCATCCTGAATGAGGATGAAATCGGCCTCATGTTCACTTGATGGACCCTCATCATGCACGGGCCTCTTGCCCTTGTCCCGTACCTATGCCGTTGATGCCGCAAGGGAGGACCCTTCCACCCTGGGTGGAGATAACACTCGCTTTGCTGCTGCAAACAAGTGCCTACTGCCTCTCTAATATGTAACCAAAACTGGTATGGTAGTGGTCTCATGGTGCTCATACTGATGAGAAGGACCACCCATCTCCTGCTCCGGCTTTGATAGTATCTGTGATGTGCTGAAGAAGTCACGGGAGATGAAGTCCTCCCAAGCAATGCCCTGCAATCCCAACTGATGATCTACCAAAATCCGGATAAGAGCAAAGTGATACACACTGTTAAGCTACTGCTGAGGGGTCTTATGCAGCATGAAGGTGTTCATCCTCTCTATGTTCCTGCATATGAAAATGGGAGGTTCATCGTCCTCACCCTGGTAAAGTGCATGAGGAACCAGATGTGATATGCATATAATCGAGAGAATCTTCCCTCACAACTGAAGTACTTCATGATCAATTTCATGAGTGCAGCATACTCATCTTTCAAGTATCTGAAGGGAAAGACTCTTGTGAGCTGAATCAAGAATCTGGCCTTGATGTAAGGCTCATAGTGTTTCCTATCCACCTTCTTCTTCTTATGCCATTGTTCTCCAACATTTAGTATGCTTGTTGCCACTGATATAGTTTCGGGTGTCAATGTGAAAGTGACCCTGACCAAGATATACTGACCTCCATGTAGATGAATCACAAATAGACGGGCCAACTCATGATGAAATCTAACATTTGCCACCCTTTGACAAAATTCAAAACATGTAAGGTGTTGGAAACATGACATGGCAAGAGGGCATGCTTGTAATTCAGTGAGGGTAGTGGGCTCATCCCTGAGATGTTTGCCACTCTTGTGATGTCTCCTGGGAGCCTGCTCTTTTGAGGATGAGTCACTTTGTGTCTCCATCTCATACTCTAATGAACTTTGTGAAGCCATGACCGTTGTGTGTACTGTACCTAGGCTGCCCTTTGATGATGGTGTGAAGCTGGGTGCCTTTGTGGTATCTGTCACCAAGGGGAACAATGAAACAGGGATATTAGGACGAGAGTAATGTAATGGGAATAGGGGTTATGGGGAGAAGTTTGTTTAGGGATATGGAGGGGGTTTGGATATTTTGATAGGGTAGGGTTTCGGGTGTTATGTTGAAAAAAGAGTGGAGGGATAGGGGATAAGGTTTGGTAGTAATTTAGGGTAGGGATACTAGGAAAAATGAGAAAAGGGGGGTAGGAAAAAATGGTAGGTGACGGAAAAATGATGGGTGAAATGGAACTTTGGCACAAACACCACACTTTTGCAACCCTAGCCATCATGGTTTTTGGTGACTTCTTGTGGTTGATTTTATGAGTTTGGTTGCAGTCAAACATCACCATAAACCACCATATCATTTATAAAATTTGATGAATAAGTCATGTTATAGAGCCTACCTTTCACTTTGATAGGCTTCACAAAAATTTTGAGGTGATTTGGCACTGTTTCGGCCCTTGGTCTGTGTGCACCGCGCCCGTTGAAAATTTGAACTGAGGGTTGGCTCTGTGTGTGTCATGCCCTCTGTGTACGCCGCGCCCTGCGTATATGCGCCGCGCTCCTTGAAACTGCCTGCAACTCACTAAAACACGCATGATGCACAATCAAACCCTTTACAACGTTTCTCTAAGGCTTGTATTAGCACAATGACTTTCATTTTGATGAAAACTTGTATATAAAGCTTTGGAAGTGATGGGTTAAATTTTTTCTTCCTCGAAAACCCATTTTTCTAATGTTGTGTTTTGACACTTTTTCACTGACTTTATAACACACTGATTTTCACTTTCCCTTTGAAATTTTAGCTCAAATGATGAAATTTTTCAGCGCTCTTTGCAAGGATTGCACGAAAGGAAATTTGGCCATGGAAACTATGCCTGCACCTGAAGAAATCAACTGACGACTTTTTTGAAAATTTTATCACAGATGACACTGTTTGACTTTTCTTCAAAACATAGTTTTGAAGAAGAGGCGAAGTCTATCCACATGACGATGAAACTCTATGAACCATAACTATGTAAGGGCCTCACTCTGGCCTGCATAGCTTTACTGGACATGTTTAAAGACCAAATTGATGAATCCCTAGACCTAAACATTGAAAATGACTTTTGTCCTCTAAAGGACCAGACCTTGACTGTCATGGACTTTGGTGATCATTGACAAAAGACCTGAGCCAGCAGGAGCCAGACATGAGGGGGAATGACTAGCATGACCTTCTCCGTCAGATTATGGCATGCCCCTAGTGGAATGCAACTGGGTGGATGGAGCGGGACACCTAAAAATGAAGTGCATAAAGAGTTTTGATCTCTGACGGAGGACTGACCAAACCGACTTTAACAGATACTTCGAAGTTTTTCGTTGAGTGTCAGCTTCCTATGGTCATTATTGTTCTCGACCAATTCTGTCAGCATTTTCCACATCACAAATGGAGTCTCTTTCCCATGGATATTCGAGACAATATGATCTCGTACTCTCTCCAACATGATTCTCCTCACATTGGCCACATCTTTCTTCCACCGAGCAAGATTCTAGGTATTAGATGCTTGGGGTTTTGCTACATAGGTCTTGATGTGTTCTAGCAACCCATTGTCATCCAATACTTCGTCCATGTGGTCCTTCCATACATCAAAGTTTTAGGTGCCTTCCAAGGCATAATCAAGCCTGAGTCCATTGAAATCCATATTCTCAGTCCCGAAGCAAACTTGCAACACTGATCTTCAAATTTGAACCTCCTATAATGACAAATTCAAAATCTCTATGCTACAGCGATTCTAACTCTGATACCATGTGGAAATTCATGTGTAGATTCAAAGCTGCTCATGAAATTTGCTAAATAACAAGACTTGAAGATACTCTACTGATTTTCGGGAGTTAATTCACCATCTAGAACAAGAATCATAAGCATGCAAAAGGAAACATCACACATGCACATAGAATTATCTAGGGGAAAGTAACTGCTCAAAACCCATTACTATCTATATTGCATTAATAAGAGAATAAATATGAAATACAAATACTTTCTCAAGCCTGAGCACACCCTGTAAGTGTATAGTTTATCCCTCTGCATGACTAACTGACTTTGGCCAACACTTAGCCAATTTTGAAGCCCTCCAAGCTCATATTTCCTTATGTTGTTTCCTTGGGAAATTGGCCCTTATTATTTAGGAATTTTCCACTATTTAATTGCACAATTCCCTAGGGTCCTTCCTTTGACTGCATGCATAGCTTGTACACATTGGAATATGTTACAACTAATAGTACACTGCCTTGGAATCTTCATCTCAACTGGGTAACTAGAATTCTTTGGATGCAACAATTATTTTGGACCGATTGATCAGTTAATTGGTTGATCACTAAGTGTTGTTGAATTTACACTTCCACAACTTGACCTCCACTAGTTCTTTTGACATTTAGAACTAGTTAAACTGATAATAACTCAAATTAACTGAAATAGATTGTTATAAATTGGTAATCAGACATGTCGAACTGAACTCAAGCTTCCCCAAATTGAATTAACTGAGTTAACTGAGTGACAAGTGTCATGTCACCTCAATTAACTACCTCCACGTATTCTACTGAAATAGAAATTCGAATTTTCTCTAGTTTGACCAAGGCAAAGTCAAAATAATATTTTCTTGCTGCATTTTCAACATCCTCCTTATGCATGCTGACAATAAATATTGTTGAAGTAATGTGTCAAATAAAATGCATATAGATTGGCCATTTCATCCATAATATCAAAAAGGACATCTAGAAATATATGGCTGAAAATATCTCATTCCTCTACATGGTTGAATTAGCGATTTGTTGGGTTGTGTTATATTCTTTCCATGACTAACCTATGTAGTGAACCGCGGGGTTAGAGGGGGGGAGGAGCCCCCCTCTACGGGGTTCGGGGCAGCGCCCCGAAAAATTTTTTTTTGGACCCTATATTAGGTTGGGCGAACCTACCTATGGTTTTCAGTCCATGGTTTTGGACGTGATGGT
>APFE030914398.1:142565-166674 GCA_000404065.3 Pinus taeda | reverse complement strand
GGGGGGTTTGAGGGGGGCGGGTAGCCCCCCTTTACGGGGTTCGGGGCAGCGCCCCGAGAAATTTTTTTTTGGACCCTATATTAGGTTGGGCAAACCTAACTATGGTTTTCGGTCCATGGTTTTGGACACGATGGTTTTCGGTCCATGGTATTGGATGCTTCGGCATGTCTAAATATGTATTGTAACATTGAAAGGAATATAATGAAAAATCAAGCTGGTAGTCTCGGTTTTGAGATCCAGTGGGAAATCTCTGTGTATATGTGTTCTATGTGTTATGCTCTCGCATTTTTATTTTTCCTATGATTTAGAATTCGTATGCAGGTAATTTCTGTACGGGGTTAAAACCTACACGATCTTCTTCTATGCATGGTTGTAGATGAAATTTTCAAACAATTATCAGTGAAAACCAAGAACATATATATATGGATGAAAAATGCACTTTTTCCAATCATGAAAAGAAATATGGGGTTGCTACAAGTACATGTGTGAAAAACAAGTGAAAATGACAAACAAGCCATGAAACTTTGTACCATGCATAATTCCCCCTGAGCTCATTAGACCTCCAATAGGCAGGTTGATCCCACAACCTTAATGTGCATGAGGCTCATGACCTCATCATATACTTCTGGTACAACTTGTGAACATAGCATGTTGTTACTACCAAATAATCATTTAGCCAAATTTTGTTACCATACACTCCCCCTGAGGCTATGCTTGCCTCTCACATGCTTCTGCAATCTTTTCAGAATATGCATAATGTACCAAAAGATTGTAACAGGGATAGCTCCTATATTTGGAATATGAGGAAGAGATACTCCCCTTAATTAGATTTTGTACTTGTGGACCACCATGTGAAACATTAGGAACACGTTGTCCTTTGTAGTCCTTTGGAGATCCACTACTGTGCTACCAAGAGGATTTTTTAGGAGTCCACATGCAAAGAGATTCTTGACAACATGGGAGGATTCTTTGGTGTTAGAGCGGGTGAACCTGCATGATGCTGCAAGGAGAATGAATAAATCGGCAAATAAGGATAGATGGGACTCACACTTCGATGTTGGGGATATGGTTTTTCTGAGGATCACCAGAGATAAGTTTCAGTCACCGAAAGGGACTGTGAAATATTTGACGAGGAAGTATGAAGGGTCATTCTGGGTGAAGAAGAGAGTTGGGGAAGATGCTTTTGAGTTGGAGCTTCCGAACCACATGTGCTCAAAACATCTTGTGTTCCATATGGGTCAGCTTAAGAGAAGTAGACTTACTGAAAATCATCCTGAGAGGACAACACCACTAAGAGGACCAGCCATGATTATGGACAAGCCACACTTTATTTTGGATAATATCTTGATTCTTAGGACTGTAGGTGTTGGGAGTGTTGAACGGAGGTATTTCTTTATTCGATGGAAGGATACCCCAAAGGAGAGTGGTTGGGAAATGAAGGATTTTTTGTGGAGATGGAAGAAGGAGATTGGTGAGTTTAATGATGGGTTGATGTGGTTGATAGGATTTTCGAGGACATAAATAAATCATGGTGGGGGAGGATGTAAGGACCCTGAGTCAGCATCACTGCCCTTGAGTGAGTCGAGCGCCCCTCATGGTTGCACATAGGCGAAACACGACACAGGCTTGATCATACAACCCATGTGTGACGGGTGGTTGTGCGATGGGCGGGTGCGACCCTGGTGCGACGGGTGGTCGTGTGACGAGTGGGCACGACCGGGCAACCCAACATGGGCGTTCATCTAGGTGCACGCCCAAGTGAGTCAACACAGGAGAGACATGGCGATGCGATTGGTGAAGTGCGATGGGGGTGGACACTCGACACACACATAACCGAGTGTGATGAGAAAGAAAACTACTAAGTGTTGAGAAGTGCGACGAGGTGGAGATATACAGTGTGGTGGACAAACATAGCAATGGTCCAATGCATCATGTTTGGGTGTGTCAAGCTTGAAGGGCGGGTCAGCTTGGTGGGCCGACGCCCCAAGCAACGCGACCCAACACTTAAATAACATGATGGGTGGCATATATATGCAGATGACTAAGAGTTGGGAGGAGGCATCGAACAATCCAACACAGTTCACAGTGCGAAGAGTTGGGACTTTGGTGAAAATAGAAAACGCAGAACCATAGTGGAGGAGTCAGGTATGAGACCACAGGGCGGGCATATTGGGTTATAACTCTGCAGAGTTTGGTGGGTCGGATGGTGGATGTATGGTGGGCAGACCAAAGACCCGTGTTACAATGGGCACAATGATAACGTTCGGTGCATAACGGTTGGGCTGTGGTGGTGTTGGCATGACAATGTGCCACGACGGGTGGATAGTGCCGAGATGCAGAGTGTATTGTGATAGGGAAAAGGAAGAGACTGGTGGGTGGTGTGGGCATGGTTAAACGTGCAGGCTGAGACATGGTGGGCATAATGCCGATTTGCTGTAATAAACAGGTATATGCTGATTTTAGTGAACTGGCCTCCCTATGAACTTGTAAATTATGTATATCAGAATTTTATAAATGAAATTATAAAATTATCTATCTTATGCTGGTCTCGTTGAGCATTATTGGTATTGTTGTAATTTTATTATTATTCTGCACATAACTAATAATGGAGAAAAGTAAAGATGATGTTTGTAGGCGTAGTCCAGAAAACATGAAGAAAAAAGCTAAGTATGAATGTTTCGTTGGTGTCGCATGATACTCCAAAATGGAAAACCGATTTGAGGTTGTGACAGGTGTCGTTCAATAGGAGGAGCTTTTTTGCATTTCATTTGTTTTTTTCAAAAAGAAATATTGTTGAGTTATTGATTGGATTGTTATATGATATTTGTAAGCTAATTATGTATTTAAATATAATATCAAATTAAGACGGATCTAAGTTAGTTTAATTTCTCCCTTACATAAGTTATATTTCACATGAATACCATGGGTTCTTAATACCATGAGTCATTTTTATTATTGAATTTTATAGAGTTATTTTTATTTTATTTTTGCCAAGTCAAAATGTTTACATTACATTACGTTATGTTACTACATATCTCTAGCATAATGCACTTACTATTTTACTTTAATTATCAGTTTATTTTATTAGTTTTATTTTTATTTTTGTTTTTACGTTTATGTAATTTTACCAAGTGAAAATGTTAGACAGGGGAGGACAAGACATTACAACATCTCTACCATACTGAGCTAGAGAGAACCTCTCCGCACAATAAATAATTATAAAATAAATAAATAAGTTATTAATATGGTACTATTAAGTGTAATAATTACTTCTCAAAATACATTCTATAATAAAATATAAATATATAAATATATTAAATTAATATTTATTATATATATTTTAAATGATTAATTTCATGTAATGCTAATTTCATGGTAAATTGATTCACAAAAGTATAATACTTATAATAAATAATAACCCTAATATTATAAGAACATATTTAAAAAAAATCTGTAAACCAAACAATAAAATAAATTTTATGTATCTTTTTCAAAATATCATAATCTTAGGGCTTGAGTTCTCTCTTTCATCGACATACAATATATAAAAACTCTATGGATTGATGGTGATATAAATACCACTTATGATGAGATGTCAGGTTAACTCTAATGTTCTTTTCTATCCATTATTGCTAACTCTAATGTTCTTTGCTATCCACTATTACTAGAGTGAGGTGATAGACTCTATGATTCTTGTCCCTTAATAAGGGACTAAAGTATGACAATCACTGCAACATTTATCTAATATTTTATTTATATGATAATTATAATTATAAGGATGACGGGTTCTATCAGTCGATTTTTACATTTTAGTTGTTAATTTGGAGTATGTAAGTTTGTGAGATTTCTATGCTATGAAAAGAACCATACAAATTAATGTTCTAAGAAGCACACTTGTAATAAAATCTAATTAAAATAGAAATTAAAATATTACGGAGGTTTTGTTGGATCATTAGGCTTATGTTTATTGAGCACTAATCACATTCTTTTGTTTCAAATCAGAAGCATCAAACAATTATATGATATTTTGAGAAGCACTTTCGTTCTCCAATCTTCAATGTTTAACTTTTGTAGAGAAATCCACACTTTGCAATTAAAAGTTAAAATCTAATCAAACTGAAAGTAAGATGCTACAAAGGTTTTGTTGGATCATTATGAGAGCACTATAGAAACACCAATCAAAGATATCAAATGGTTCTATGATTCCTTGAGAAGAACTTTCGTTATTTAGCCTTCAATGTGTAACTTTTGTAAGGGGATCCACATTTGCAATTTAAAAGAATGTGAACAATTTAAGAAATTAAATGACAAGAATTGAATATTAATCTATGAAGCAAAAACACAATTATAAATATATGTAATTTAAATAATCTAACTAAGAAAGAAAAGATTTGCAATGGAAACCACATAGGGGGGCCTTCCTAACTAATTTGTGATACAATGAAAATTACAACAATATTAATCTATTACACCATAAATCTTAGAGCAACATCACTTATATTAAAAGGGAAATATACAAGTTCACATTGCAATCATAAAGAACGACTACATAGAATCAACATGGAATCACATATGCTTTGTTCCTGTGGTACAACACGCACTAATGTTCACCGTTACATTGCTCTTAATCCCTCCTTGCTTTACATTATATAGAGTTTATAAAATATGGGAGGGTTTGTTGGGCCATGACCAACTCCCTATTTTTACAAGTTCATTCCAAATGTTTACATTAAAGGTATGGTGTTACATCATAAGCAGGAAATCCCTTTTTTTGGTGGACCTGTGAATTTCTCCACTAGTTTAACTCTAATGATAGGGTAAAAGAGATGCCATAGGATAGTACATCAGAGAAAATAGAATATTTGTTGCCAATTTCTAAGATTAAAGAATATAAAGAATATGAGATCTATAAAATTAACTCCATTAATTTAGAATTAGTTTGAATATATTAGAAAATATTGTTTTGACATGTTGTTGACTTAAGTGTTGATCAATGGTCATGGGTCATGGGAAAAAACCCATGTAAATAAAGATATGGAGGAAATGTGATTTTACCGATTTAGTTAAATTTTGGTAAAATATAGAACATATATCTAATTTTTGTGATATTCTCTTGACATGAAATGCATGGAAATGTCCTCATCATTGAGCCACAATCACGTCCGTTTTTAGTTGCCTATTATTGTGTTGTATGTCTATGGTACCTTAATTTTGACCAAAACATTGATCGTGAGTTGACACCTCCGCATTTGACCTAGGAGTGATCGAACCAACATCGATCCATGTTGAGCCACCTAACAACAAAACCCACGTGGAGTATTTCACCTAGGATGTGTGCAAGTATGAAAACCAATAATTTGGGTTATTAGATCTAAATATGGATTAATGTGTCTATACTAGCATATCCATTATTAGAAAAAATAAATCTCACTTCTCTTAGTTTATCAAAATCAATGGAAACTTATTAAATTTAGTAACTTAATATCTTATAAGCTTGAAATGACATTTCCCTTGACTAAAAAGAGAGAATATGGTAAAATGGACAATAGAGGGGTGAAAGGAAGGGGTAAAATAGTGAAAAGGCGATGCTTACGACAAGCAATGAGGCACCAAAGTAAAGCCCAACATGTTCTATGACTCTTATTACTATAGTGAGGTGATGAATTGTAACAACCCTGGTTAAAAATCCATGTAAAATATATATAAGACTACAGTCATGGGACACATATTCCAAGTTGAATGGTGGGAAAAACATCCTAGTGGGTGTTCATTCGGTTTATTATGGCTAAGGAAATTGGCAAAGGCTTTGGAAAGACATGAGGCATTAATTGGAATTTTATTTATGAAAAGAATGGAAAATAGGAGAAAAGGAAGGTGAAAGGTCACAGGTTGCATGCGATGAGGAAATTGAAGGAAAATAATGGAAAATGAAGAAAATAGAGGCCTCATTGATAAAAAGGCTTCCGAGGATCAGTGGGCAGGCCTGGTCAATGTAACTTTTGTGAGTTTAGTTTTGGATATATCATTCTATTCTCTCTCTCTCATACTCTTGGACACTTAGAGTTTTCTTGGAGAACTCTTGGAGAGTGTGGCATACTTTGAGTTTTGGAACAAGAAGGAAAAGGAAGAGCAGGAAAGCATAAGAGGACATCGGGATCAACAGCTGCAATGAGTTTTTATTGTAGGTACCGAGTTGCATGTATGTTTTCCTCACTAGTTTTGTCATGCATGACATATGCATGCTGTTTATTGGTCATGATTTTTCATTGTCATGGAGGATTTCCTAGATTGACAGTGGATTCGCCTAGCCTTACCATTTCCTAGATAGCCATGGTGTTGTGGGTTCATTTCTTTATTTTTATGGTTGGTTATCATGTTTCCTTTAGCTTGGGTTGAGTTATTAGTTCTTTGAACCTTGGTTCAACAAATGCTCTGTAACGACTTGGGTTGAGATATTAGTATTAGAGCCTTGGTTGGAAAAATGCTCTGGAAGTCTGTAACAACTTGGGTTGAGTTACTAGTCTTGGAAGCCTTGGTTGGACAAATGCTTTGGAAGCCCTTGGTGGGTTGAGTTACTAGTCCTGGAAGCCTTGGTTAGACAAATGCTCTGGAAGCCTAGAAAAAGCTATGGGTTGAGTTACTAGTCCTATAGCCTTGGTTGGACAAACACTCTGGAGCCCGACATCAGTCGTGTGTTGATTTACTAGTCCTGGAAGCCTTGGTTGGAAAAAACGCTCTAGAGCACTGGAAGGCTTGGGTAGAGAAAAATCTGGTTGTTGGCTTAGTGTGTCCAGACCTAGGTTCATAGTTGATTGTGCCAAACAAAACCCTACACTATTGGCCCTTTCGGCATCAGCTTGCGTAACGTAGACTAAAGTCTCACCTGAAGCAGTATGGGGGGATGTTAGAACCAATTTTCCGCATCCAGAGATCAGTGTGATGCCCTTTTATTTCCCTAGATTATCCTTCACACAGATCTATAAGCCCTTAGGGCTTGGTACTATAACCTCCTTCAAACGTCCTCTAAACCTTCATGAAGGTATTTGATTGGATTTTCTGGACCCTTAACAGGAAAGTTATCTACTTATGTGCATCGTGAAATAATCCTAGATTGGAATTCATGCAAACTTACTCAAGTTCTTAATAATCATAACATACTGCATTTTAATCTTCGCGTAAATACTTAACATGTATTACGTTCAGTTAATAATACTTATGCAATAGAGTTGCGCATCAATACATTATTATTTCATAAAGACATTATTTCATCACATCATATACCACAAACACAAATAACAGAAGTAAACAGATAAAACACATGAATTTCTCCAACAACCTTCTTTTATTGATCTTTACTATGAGGTTACAAACTCAAAACTTTGCGCACTCAGCTACAGGGATTAGCACACTCAACTGCGGACACTACTCTAGGCCTCTACACACTCAGCTGCAAAGCCTTTCCTTCCTCTAAGACTCATTCTCTGTGCCTTAAACTCTCTAAGAGACACCTATTTATAGCTTTTCTTCATACAGTCCCATGGTTTGCAGACCATGGGTGGATCTAAAAAACGACTTGTATTTACTTAGACAAGGAGCTAAACCCTTTTTGACTTCTAAATATCTACGCGCTCTGCATCCACAAATTTCAGATACTTTACATCTTTTTACCAGAATTTTACATCAGAACTTGGGTTTTTAACCCCAAAACTGATCGAGGGGACCTCATCCCAATAGGCCCCCAACACAAAGGTCATGACTCGCCCTCGAGTCACTTGGCTAGCGTGATAATCTTGTTGCGATGATCCCCCATATCCACCTACATAACTGCAACTTTAGCAATGCTATGCATCGCTGCTTGCTTGACTTCTTCGACAAGCTGCCATGTAGCTGGACCTTTTGCGACCAGCTTGATCTTTTACTATGTTTTCTGGAAGCCCGCCAACTTCTCTTGACTGGTGGTTGTTACTTGGTAAGCTTTGTCTAACCAAGATCCCAACCTGGCCTTAAGCACGACCTCCTTCCGTTGGGTTGCTTCTACTTGTGCGCGGAGCTACTTCCCCTCCTGCAACTTGGCGAGGCATTGTGCTAGAAAAATTGAGCACGCCGTCGCCTAGACCTCATCACAACTTATGTAGCTCGCGAAATCTTGTGCTCAGCATCTGCAAGGTTGGGTCTTCCTGTAGAGTCAACACTAATTCCATTGCATGTTCAAATAAGGCCGAGAAATCAGTGAATGTGGCATCCAAAGTGGTCATTCCTTCTTTTATAGCAGCTCCACACTGCTCCTTGACCTCGAGCGGAGTCGAAGGCTTTGATTTCAGTTGTAGCTCCGTGATTTTCATGTTGAGTTCAAATTGAACTCTCGCAACCTCAGCCTTTGCCTTGCGGATGCCTGCAACTAATTTTTGGATCTTGGCCTCTAGTTGTGTGTCCTCGGGTATGTGCAACTTCGACATTGTTCTGCACACCTATGTTATCGCAATTGCCAGCTTGGACTCTATGCCTAGATAGTATCTCTTTCTTTTAGGGCATGTGTATTCTTTTTGAACATCTATTCATTGTTCACCAGTACTCATTGATTAAACTGAGAGCGCGCTGCTCCTGAGATCTCAACTCCTTTGTTACTCTTGCCTGGAGCGCATGAAGAAATGCGTTGGGGAGCGCTGCAATGTTCAACGCAATGTCCTTAAGGGTGCCTAATATGAATAATTTATCAACCGACTCCATGCATAGTGACCCTTTTGGTAGAGAAATTGTTCAAAGATCCACTTTCCTTACCAGTTCTGTAGCCTGACTTGTTCCCAGTGCTAGGCTCGTTTGTGCTGCACTCGCTTGAACAGCACCCACCTGTATCCTACTAGTTTGGATCTATAGGTCACACAGATCCTTTTGGATTCTCCCTAGCATCTGCATGTATTGTTGCTCAAATTTTTGTAGTAGTTCAGTTGTAGTATCCCAGACTTTGTCACCAATGTCATCGAGATAACCTTCCATAAAGGTTATGGGATCCATCTGTGTTTTGTCCGATTTCTGCTTCTTGTGGGAACCCTCCCGCTGCTTCTCTTTGTGCTTCCTTAGCCGAAATGGGGTTCTTTTCCCCTCATCTCCTTCTCTGCGCTGTTCAAAAATTGTTCTTCCTCCTCTGTGGCATGCAAAGGGGACTTAACACTTCTCTACGATTCATGTTGTTCTTTCTCGACCTTCTCTTTTTCAGCATTATCCTTCTCCATTCGAGCCTTTTCTATGGCTTCCTTTTTATACTACGTGGCCAATTTTTGCGCGGCCTGCTCTGTTGCATCCTTCCTCTTCTGCTTAGCTGAGCTACCCGTGCCCTTACTAGTTCCAGTATCCAAGTCTAATAGGGCATGCCATTCAACCAGCCAGCGCTTGATCACCTCCAGAATATCATGATACGTGACCAAGTATGGTAAATCATACCATTTCTACCACGGATCCTTGCATGCCTGAATGTAGACGCAGTGGAAATCTGATTTGAACACTACATACGTGGACAACTACTCATACAAGGTTTGGGACAACCTTGGGCACTGGTTGATGGTCATGCGGATGCTGGACTCGATCAACACCTAGAATATCTTTTTCTCCGCACGAGATCCTTCATGGCCCATAGAGAGGCAAACTGCCTGGCCTTCAACAACCCTTCCTTCAGTGGAGGAAATTGGTTGTCCTCTAGCATCTCCCATGTGACCAATACGATTGAAAGCAACAACCATGCATAGTGGAATGGTTTGGTCTCATCCTAGTCCTCGCGACAATTCACAAGGAATTCACTACATAAGTACCGCAACGAGTTAAAATGCACACCCTTCACGCATTGTGCAGCTAACGAAACCACAAGCGTCAGAACCTCGTCCACGCAACACTTTCTCATTACTTTTCCTGCTATGATTATCTTAAAAATCTACACCGCGGGATTATTGATAGGCGTGATGGAATACCCGTGCAGCTTTTTCACAAGCTCAAACTCCTTTTTCATTTTATCCACCAAATCGTTTTCTCTTTCCTTTCCGCCAAACTCCTTGGCCGGATTCAAACCCTGATGCGGTAGGTGTGTGATCCTTTGGATGAGCATGTCCTGATGGGTATAGGTGTGCCAAGCCATAAGCACCTATCGTGCATGAGAGTGAGTAATTGTCGCACACAGGTGGTGTTAATAGTAGTGCGGTGATAGTGGGGCACCCAAAACAGGTTCAACAACCCAGAATTTTCCACTCCATGGATCCATCCCACCGTCTCCAACTCAGTGACACCTGAATCCCAGTAGTACACACAATTCATGTAATTTGTGGTTGCTAGGTGTGGGAACCTCTCATGGTCCACCAGGTCCCAATCCTCCATCTTTAGCATGGGGATCCGCACAAGGAATGGACATTCAAAGGGAACATGCTCTGACAGCAGTGGCTTAGAGATGATGAACTTGTCAGAATCCAAGTCCTTGGTGACCTTTGCCTTCCCTTTGCGCAGAGGGATGTAAGCAAGTAACATGGTAAAGGGCTCTCTACTCCCTCAGCGTCTATGTCTTCGGCACCCTATCCCTTCTCAACCTCCAAGTCTACAACCCTCTCGAGCTTCTTGTCCTTCTTCTGTTGTTGAGTCGCAGAATGTTTCCTGGGTGACTAGTGCACTGACACCGATTTATTCTTCTTATCATTTTTCGGCTTTTGGGTTTCTTTAACATGTGTAAGCTTCGGCCTAGGTGACCTCGGCACCGTGGGCACAAGATTCAGAGCCTCCATGCTCACCACCTCTGTAGTAGCTCCTTCTGATGCAATGTCTTCCCTAGTGTTCACTATCTAAGTAAGGCTCGGACCTAACATGGTTTCGAGGATACATTTTTTGGTTTAACTCAAGTAAATTGGAAAACGCAGGGCTTGCGACCAAATCCTCAAAGAGCAAGTGGCTGATAAGGAACAAACAACTCGGCTCAAAAACTATAAGTGTGCAAAGTGTTATATGTTGGACGGTACGTGTAATTTAAAGGGGATTTTGAATTCAAATCTGACCGTTCCCCCCAAAATTTGATCATTAATGCTGGCTTGGTGGAATATCTTCAAATATTTTAGCCTTAAATGCCACCCGACCACTCCTTTTAACAGTCTCCTGGCTGTCAATTCATGAGTAGTGACTCTAACAGTCACTTTCTGGCTGTGTTGCGTGACATCTCCCTTTGTAGTGCAACTCCCTTTGCGCAGTTTCTTATACTATAACTTCACCATTTTTCGCGCGGCCCACCTGCCGCAGAGTCCTCCCCGCTTGGCAACATAGTTTATAGTCTCGTTCTCCCTTACAACTTCCTGGAGCACTAAGATTGTCCTGCCATCATATAGTCATTGAGCTGGATCGCTTGTATATGGCTCCAATCTGCTACCATTCACCCTTCCCGGAAAAGGTTCTCCATTCATCTTTGCAAGCTTAACTGCGTCTCCATTGGTGATTTCTTTGATAACATATGGACCTAGCCAGTGCATCTAAAATTTCCCTAGAAACTTAGTGAACTTGCTATCGTACATTAACACCAAATCATTTACCTTGAATGTGCACAGCTTGATGTGTCGATCGTGCCATGCTTTTTCATGTTCTTTCTGTACTTGCTGATGGAATCCATCCAATACTTTATCTTCTTCAAGTTGCATCAGTTGCACGAGTCATTCTTTTAAGGCTTCATGATCTGCCATACCTATGAAAGTTGTTATGTGTATACTAGGCACGATATATTCCATAGGCATCATAGCTCCTATGCCATAGACCAACCTAAAAGGTGTCTGTCCTGTCAGCATTTTGCAAGTAGTCATGTACGCCCACAGTACTGCAGGTATGCACACATCCCAATAATTTCTATGAGCATTGCAAATATTCGCCAATGCGTTCTCCAAGATCTTATTGAAGGCCTCAACTGTCCCATTAGCCTGAGGATGATACAGTGTGATTTTTTATGATAAACCTAGAACTCTTCGGTCAACGTGCTAATCATTTCATTGAGGAAGTGTGTACCCCGATCGCTCATCAATACCTTTGGGCAACCAAATCTAGTTAAAACATACTCAAACAAGAATTTCGTTGTTGTAGCCCCCATAAAATCCTTCACTGGCTATGCCTCTTCCCATTTGGTTAGGTACTTTGTCACGGTGATGATATAGCGTGCACCTGTCTTCTTTCCTAGGGGCTAAATTGGCCCCACAAAGTCAATTGCCCATTTCTCAAATGGATGCAATGCTACTTGAGGATTCAATGGAAACTCATCCCTCCGTGATGGTCTACCCATTCTATGACATGAATTGCATGCCCTACAATACGCTTTGGAATATTTTATGCAACATAGGCCACCACAAACTCACACGCAAAATCTTCTGCATCATAACCTTTCTTGCATAATGTCCTCCAGCAGCCCCTCCATAAGCTTCTATGACAATGTTGTTTCTATCAAAATTAGGCACATACCTTCGCAAGATCTTGCCAACACCCATCTTATACAAATGTCCAACAATCACCAAAAAATCTGCCACACGCACCACTAGTTCCTTCTTTTGCTAACCAGTATATTGTAGTCAAAAAGTGGATAATATCTACAAATTGATTATCTGCTATGTGCACCATGAAGAGCTACGCGTTAGGAAACCCTTCCTCCAAATTAGTAGGCTCCTCTCCTGTTTCGATCCATGATAGATGGTCAGGTCCTGCATTCAACCTACCTGGCTTCACAATGACCTCAAAGTCATATTCTTGAAAGAGAAAAAACCATCTGCATATCTTCCCCCCTCCAACACAGGATTAGTGACCAAGTATTTCAAATTAGAATGATCTGTGTACATCTTGAAATGTCTGCCCAATAGATAGTGCCTGAACTTTTGAAGCATGTACACCATAGCCAATCCTTTGCACTCTATCGTTGAGTAATTCTTCTCAGCCTTTGATAATTTCCTACTCGTGAAGGCTATATGGTGGTCCATCTCTTCTTCATTGGCCAGTGTTAACACTACGCCCAGCGCAATGCAAGAGGCATCGACATGTAAATGGAATTCTTTTTTCCAATCCGGGAAGACCAAAATCAGTGTGGTGATCATCTTCTCCTTCAATACATCCAAACTTTTTTGACATTATTCATCCCAATAGAATGTAGCATCCTTCTTCAACGACTTCTCCATAGGTGTAATAATCTGAGCATAAGCCTTGATGAACTTTCTGTAATACCCTATATGCCCGAGTGTTGCGCGCAACTGTATGACACTTCTAAGGGCCTCCAAATTCACTATTACCACGATCTTGGCAGGGTCCACCATCAGACCTTTCTTGCACACCACACGACCCAGTAAAATCCCAAAGGGAACACAAAATAAACACTCATTCAGGTTCAACGCGATCTGATATATTCGGCACGTTTCCAACATTAAGCGTAGACTTTCTACATGTCATTTTACTAGACCGAACATTGTCCAATCATCAAAATATACCTCCAAGAAGTTATGGATGAACTCCTTAAACACTTCTATAACCACGTGAGAGAATATTTTTGGCGCATTCTTAAGTCCAAAAAGAATTACAATATACTAGATACAACCCCATTCCGTCGTGAAGGTTCTTTTGCTCCTGTCTTCTGGTGCGATCTTAATCTGATGGTACCTAGAGAACCCATCAGTGAACAAGTAGGCCTTCTACCCTCCAACGTTGTCTAATACTTCATCAGTAAACAGTGTTGGGAAAGGATCATGAACACGTGCATCGTTAAGCTTTCTTAGATCTACGCATATCCTTATTTCTCCCTTCTGTTTCTTTTCTTGAACCACCATCGGGCTCACCCAATCAGACTCTTCGACAGGTTCAATGATGCCCACTTTTAGCATCTTATCCAACTCCAAGCAAACCTTTTCTTTGTACTTAGGATTAAGGCGATATGGGCTCTACTTAATAAGCTTTATGTCTGGTTACAAAGTAATTTTCATCACACCCAAGTCACCTATGATGCCTTTCAGGTCTGAAAATTCTGTAGGAAAAGGAACATGGTACTCGCAGAGCAACTCAGCAACCTTATCTATGGTGGCATCATCCTATTAATCTCTAATCTTAGCAAATTTAGGCTCTGCTTTAGTACCAATGTTTAGTTGCCTAGTTTTCAATAGTGTGGTGATGTCCGGGGTCTGTATTTGTGGATATTCAACTTCACGATGGCCCTCTGCCTCTGGAATACTGATATTTCTTGGATCTTCAATCTCCCCCTCAGCAGTCATATTATAGCATTTCAGCACATGGCACAGCTAGGTTCTCTAATCTGGGTGAACCAATTCTAAAGGATCCTACGGTATTCTGAAGATTTCTGCCTTAAACTCCTACAGAGCTTCATCAATGCTTTCGAATCCATCTTCAAAATTGAAGGTCATTAAGAATCCTTCCCTTAATATATGCCACTCCATGGTGCCATGGCGAAGCTCCGTTTCCAGGTACCAATTCATAGGAATTGTATCCAAAGAATGATAGAATAAGTGCACCCACTTTGGCTGCAGCTTTGTTCCATAAGCTTTAGTCCACTTTGCTAGATGATAGCGTAGATCATTTCTCCCATCATATTTCTCAGCCAGCTGAAATTTTGGGTGACCAAATCGTAACCTTATCATCCTTCTGTAATCTCACCATTCATCAAACTTGTCCTTATGTGTACCCCACCATCGTGCAGGCGTAGCGTACTATGCCAAATCTAGTGCTGGAAAGCGGTGATACTGAGGGACTTCTCGTTCAAAGGCATCCAAAAAATTATCTAGGTCAGTTAAACCATCATAATAGGGTAAATTTCTTACCTTCGATGACACACAACACAACGATTTAGTCATCATGTTGCAACGCAACATAGATACTTCATGTACCTTATTCTGCGAATGCTCCAATTCTTCATCTGAATCTGAGGTACATGAACTTTCTTGGTCCCATGCAATTCATCCATCATTTGTTGGATTAATCTAGTATTGATCTCGTGCAATTATTTTGTAAATCTGATCCAATTCATCATTACTTTCTTCATAGTCACGAATTGGTTATGTATAGCGCGGTCCTTCTGTAGGGTCCAATGGTACTAAAACACATAGCGATTTTCATTCAAATGATATTGTTGTTTTCTTCAAGTTGATGACTACATTCATATCAATGGCCCAGTCAATCCCAAGGAGTGTGGGGTATGGATTGCTATCATCCATGATCTCTATTACTTCAAAATCAGCCAGCGCACTCACACCTTCTACATCCACTTTTACTCCATGTAGTCATCCCATAGGGATAATCTTCTGTTGGTTCGTCATCCTCAATTGAATCGAAGACCACTGCAGTACATGTCTTCCCATTCTATCCCTTGTCTATTTAGGCCAAATGTTCACGTTAGACTCTAGATCCAAAATAACCTGGTCCATCTCATAATCTCCTATATGCGTGGTGGCCTCATCTCGCACATTGTTCTTGCTTTATTTTTGCCAATCTTTCTGACTACGTGGTGTCCATCAGGAGAATTTTACTTACCAGCACACTTGTTTATTAACTCCTGTAGCTCCTTCACAACCTTGCTATTGCGTAACAGTTTCATACAGGTCTCCAAAAACATAGTAAGTACAGAGGGATCAACCTTTGTGGGTGCACTGG
Source organism: Pinus taeda (assembly GCA_000404065.3). Taxonomy (NCBI): domain Eukaryota; kingdom Viridiplantae; phylum Streptophyta; class Pinopsida; order Pinales; family Pinaceae; genus Pinus; species Pinus taeda. The sequence goes on along the minus strand of APFE030914398.1, from coordinate 151,038 downwards.
CTCCTAGTATTTTGTTCTGACTGCCTGAGGTAGAGGCCTCAATGAAGATTTTCTTCACCTCCATAAACGTCTCCTTCACGCATTCCATATAAAAGACGAATTCCTTTTCTGGGGCCTTATGGACCCATCGATTCTCTTCAGGTTGTTTTCCCTTATCGTCCACAGTTGTCACTCCACTTCTCAGCACGATATTCACATTCAAACCTTCCTCGTGTGGCTCAAACCTCACCATTTGTAAGTTCTGTGTAGGTTCCTGAGGTTTTTTCTTCATCTCCTACATATTAGCTATCAGCACAGGGCATTCTTCTATAGTATGGTCAAACTGGCTACAATAACAATATGGGCGTGTCTGATTTTGACACTCCCGCGTGTAGTGCCGTGGTGTACCACAGTTATAGAAAATAACCTTCCCGCGACCTCTACCCGGTCCTCCTCCTCCTCGACCTTGTCCTCGCCCCTGATATCCTTCATGCACTCCTCTAGCATCCCAATCTAGAGGTCGAGTTTCTTCTTGCATTCGATAGATAGGTGTTCTTTCCATCATCAATTCGTAGCTACGACAATGGTGCTCATCGTGGCCCACCGATTTTCATAAATCACAGAACAGCTATTGTGGTGTCTGAACAAACTTTTTTAGCAAATGACAATTATCTGTTACATGTTTTCCAGCCACCTAGTAAATAGCGCACCATAACGCAGGCCCCACACTCTGTCGTGTTGGGGCTTCCTACCTCAGTGCCATTAGTCCCCCCCTATAATATAATTTGCGAAGATAGGGTAATGGTCTTTATCATGTCCCTGGCTCTTACACTTGAGGCACCAGACTTCCTCGTGCACCTATGACCTAGCCTCCTTTTCAAGCTCTGCAATTCCAAGCAGAGGTTTTGCAACTGTGAGTGAATCTGTTGGACTCCCAGAGTCGCATCCTCAATATGGGTCTCATGCAACCTCATCATGATTTCTAGGGCCTCTACCTAAGTTCCTATCTTTTGTTGTGAAAAACAATCCTCAGGTGGGGAAGAAGAGAGTCTATAAACCACTGGCGGTGTTGGCGATCTGTGAGCTGCATATTAGCTTCGCGGATCACACACTTCAACCTTTGATCTAACTCCCAAGGTGTTTCGGCCCTCATCATGATTTCCACAAATCCAATGACTGGTTGTGAGTCAGATTTGGGCTTACTAAACTCCTTGTTTAAAGCATCCTTAGCTTTTGCTAGCGTTGCTACAGGATGGTCAACACAATACTTAATATACCACGTCAGCACGCGTCCTGTAGGGCAGTAACTAAATGCACCTTCTTTATGTTATCATCAATGATTTTCTGCACGGTCCACATGACATTCGCAACAAACCAGAATTGGTCTATATCTTCACTCCCTATACCTTTGAAAATCAACAGCTTTATCGAGTTCGACATGTTGAACGACGGTGGTGGCGGCAGTGGTGTGGGTGAAGGTGTATGATATGGAGGTGAGGGTGGAGGTGGAGTGGATGGGTGATGTATCCGCAGAAAACCCTGTCTTATTAGCTGGACAACACTCTGCGATGAGGCTAGTACTCCTCCCTAATCATCACTCGAAGGAGGTTCAATCAACGAGCTATATTCAGGACCTGCTTTCTCTTGATTTCTAAATATCCACCCACTCCGTGTAGATCCAAACATCAAGGCAATGGAATAACCCATTTCTCACACAAGAGCATCTTAATCCAAGTATTCAGAGATCTCAGATACTTACCTCGCGGTCCCTTGAAGAAGCGTCGCTCTGCTTCGTTGTAGCTGACTGAGGTATTAACCGCGAATTTTGTAACAAATCCTCCTATAATTCGATTGAGCCAGTGGTCAATAGCTCGCGTGATCTTGTCTTCAGAGGCTTCCAACCTCTGCAATAGCTCTAGAGTCCACACCATTGGACCGTCAAACCTCCATCTTTCTTGGTTGTCTACCAACTTAGCTATCCACTCATATAGTTCAATCGGGAAGATGCAGAAGAAAATTTCATGTATTTCCGTGTACAAATATTGTCCAATCACTGCTCTTTTGTCAGGCGTAGGATTTTTTTTTCTTGCCCTGCGAATTCATGAATCTTCCTATCCAACCACTTCTCAATTTCCTTCTTGGTCGGATTCCAATGATATGATATCACACATCCCTTTATGCAAATTTGGGTCCCTGCAACGGATCCATTTGTTGGCATAGTGGGTCCTGACCTAGGTTTAGAGTTAATTGTGCCAAACAAAACCCTACACCACTGGCCCTTCTGGCATCAGCCCATGTAGCGTGGATTGAAGTCTCACCTGAAGTAGTATGGGGGAATGTTGGAACCAAGTTTCCGCATCTAGAGATCAGTTACATGCCCTTTTATTTCCCTAGATATGCCTTCACACAGATCTATAAGCCCTTAGGACTTGGTACTGTAACCTCCTTCAAACGTGCTCTAAACCTCCGTGAAGGTCTTTGATTGAATTTTCCGGACCCTGTTTCTGGGAAAACTAGTGTCTTTTCGATCTGCTAGTCCCACTAAGATGGGTAGCTATCTTAGAAACAAACAATCAAAGTAAATTGTGATTTCCTTTATGTATGATAGATTAGAGAGAAGCAAAGAGTACCAACCTGAATCTTTCGCTTGGCTCCTTGCTTGTTTCCTCTCTCCCTTGATAGAGCTTTCCACTCCTTTCCTACTTGTCCCACTTTAGAGAATATCTGTAGAGGCAAAGCAACAAAACACCATCAAAGCATAGAGATTTGTAATACCATAAACATTGCAGAATCTAAAATACATTGACCATACAATTGCATTCACAAATACATGATTATATGGAGGAAAACACAAATAAATTTATTAATAGTAGAAGAGAGGATTACAACCCAGCTGTCTAATCTAGCATCATCCTCCTAGCATGAAAGTCCTCTTCACCTCATGAAAAGCAAGATCACCCAACAATACAATGTCTCAAAGAGAAACCAACAGTACTTCCTTACAAATTACAAAATTCCAGCCTCTAGATCTCTCAGATGACGGATCCATATATAGATGTCTTGCAAGGGGGTGAGCCAGCTCTGGGTTTTTTATTATTGTCATTTCAATGATAGTTCTTGGTTCCACTTGGAGATTCCTTTGATCTCTTACTCATCCCTGGGTGAATTCAAAGAGGCAAGTGTCATAGGAGAAGTTTCTGGAAGATTCCATGAGCATCCACTTAGCAAATTGTCTCTGCCATTTGTCTCTTCTCGCTCATCGCACCCCACAGAAATCTCTTTCAGTATGCATCGCACCTGGCTATTGTAGCAGCAAATATGCATTTCACCTTGACCATGGATCAGTCAGTATGGTCCAATTTTGTCCAGTTCTTAGTAGTTTTTCAGGTGGAACTTTTGGGAAATGATGTAATCAGTTGACCATGATCCTTTAGGGTATGAAACAACACTTTTAGGGATTAAAGAGACCTTGGTTTATTGACATATATGATTGGGGTTGTAGTGCCCAAATATGTCTATAATAGTTTCCCCCTAAAGCATGAGGTCGTAAATCTTCTGATGTCGGGTGAAATACTTTATCATGAGGATCCGAGGTATTCAAAAGGTATTCAAACTAGAAGGTGACCTATAATAAGATACAAGAGAATACATCATCATCATATTATTTTCATGATCTAGCTGAGGTGGGCATTCCCATGCTTAGATTTTATAAATTTATTTTCATGTACATGGAACAGATAACCGTCTGCAGTTGCAGACTGGTGATTCTTTATATGTAGAGTCATCATCCCTTAGCTTGGATGATCATCTGTGTAGCTTCTGTGTACATTTGATGTCTTTATTTTCTTGAATATATCACATCCCAGATGGATGAAACTAGATTTGGGGTCTTCAAAATCATTCAATCTTCACCTGATGTGCAAGTCAATCCATGTGAAAAGATGTTCTGAAGTTGAACATGGAAAGACATCGCCTGATTACCAGCCAATGATGTAAGTTGTTAACAGGCGCGAGAGGAATCACCAATAATGATAACGACCGTCAAGGTACTATAGTACAATTCACGTGGTGTGAATATATGAGTCAATGTTGAACACCACGCAAAATCTTTCGGTCGAAGGCCAATGATGTAAAATTGTCGTCGGAAGTGAGAAACTTGCCATTGAGGCGTACAAGCTTCAAAGTACTGAAAGGGTTGTTTCTAAGTCAAGTTCTTGGATAATATGTTGATGTCAACAAGAAGTGACTGATCGTAGGAGGGCCTTGATGTATCCCACATCTACGACATGAAACAAAGCAAATTATTTTTTGGAGATGAAAACGATCTGATGATACAAGGTTCAGGAATGGCGGTCATGAAAAATGGAAGGTGAAGGCATTGCAGTGGATGAGGCGTTAGCTGGGTGGTAAATTCTCTGAATGAATTCTCTTGAACATATCAGCGACACTAAAATGGATTGGTAGCGTTGACCCCAAAAGATGGATGGTACAGAGGACCAATGGTGATATGACTGGTGAACGGATAACCCAACCCGACTCAATCATGGTGATGGAGTGAAAGTGTCATGTTCAAGAGCGACCTGTTACCAATAAAATTCTTCAAGTTTCCTTCCTTTTTTCCCTAGTCATTATTGACCAGTACATTTTTATTTTTGTCAAGCTTGAGGAAGATAACATATGCTTGTTCTATAATTTTCCCTTCGGGAAAACCTATCGCTATGTTTTGGTGAGCCTAGCGACAATGAAACTCATTCTTGTCTAGATGGACAAGTTTGTTGCTATTGTTTTAATGAGTTTAATGACAAGGATAACTCGGTCCTTTTCATGTTTAGAGAGTTTGAAAAGGGATGAAAAGGAAACTCCAGTAGTTCTTTTTCATATTATAATCCCTTGAGTCCAAAAAAGATTAAAATAATACAAAAGGGATGAATTTTTTTATCACTTTAGCGAGCCGAAAAAGACAAGCGCTCGATCTTTTTATGTGATAATCCCTTAGGTCCAAAAATATTAAAATACAGAAGGGATGGCACTTCCAATCACTTTAACGAGTTGGAGAGGCCAATAGCTCGACAATCTTTTCATATTTAGCGAGTCTAAAAAGAGCTTAAAAGAGACTCGTTTTTTGAGGAACGAGTGTTGTTTTCGGGTAGAAACTGGTTCCAGGTAAGTTTGGAACTTCTCAAAACATGAAAGTGTGGAGAGGGTGGCTAATAGGACCACTCGTCGCAGTTGTTCCTCAAAAATGTAAACAATCAAGTGGAAGCGTATGATCGGCCAAAAGAATGGAGGTGACAGTAGGAACACAACCACGGTTCAAAAGGCTGATAGCAAGGCAATCAAAAAGGTTATTTACCGAGGTGGATTCATTTTTTAATGAGATTGAATCAAAAGAAACTATGCTCAATGGAGGGTGTACTTTTTAATGAGCTTGAACCTTGCGGAAACATTGCTCATCTAGTTTGCATGCCCCCGACATTGATGAAAAGGAGAGTCTCTTGTAACCAGATGGAAATCACTGCGGTGAAGCAGGACGGCTTCATCTAGAATAGACAAAGGTTAATGGTGTGACAGACCGATGTGGCAAACCAATCACATAACCTACAAGGAAACTTATCTTTACAACTAGGTGCATGCCCCCCAAGCTTCATTACATTCACCAGACTACTCATGGTTATGAGGTGTATGGAATGAAGGTTCTTTTACAAGATCAAGTGAAAGACTCAACTGGAATTTTGCTCCAGTTGTCCTTGTTTTACAGTTTTTGATAAAAAATCAAAAACTAAAGGATGATTAAGGTCGCTTGAATAATCTTCATTGTTATCTTGAAGGTGAGAATGATGGTGGTAATATTCCCATGGCGTATTTCCTATCATCATTGACTAAATGATTCCTTTGTCTGTAGAATGTATACGAGACCAAGGATCAAAAGAGGTACCATACTCTAGAGACCTATCTATCCAAACACTCGCTGAGTGTTGATTTAGGTTCGCTACCCAGCCCTAGAAAATTGATTGCTACAAAGATTCTATTGGGTTTGGGGGCAACACCTCACGATGATCCACACTATCAAAATGGTCAGAGTTCTTCTTAATCTTTGATGATGTAGAATATATCATGTCATAGGTTTCTACTGTTGCCACTTCTGCCAGATTACTCAGAGGTGGGTGGGAAAAAGTACCCATTAAAGAACGGTATTTTAGAAGACCTACTCCGACATTTTGAAGTTTTTTAGAGTTTCCATGGATCAATGGAATGCTTCTAGTAGCTTGTGAACCGTTGGGGAGAAAGGTTAGCTGGTCAACGATTGTAATTCCTCCTTGGAAGGGAAATGCAATCTTTGTGAATATGTTGACACAACAGCAGCCATAGCATAAATCCAGGGTTTTCCCAGTAAGATATTGTAGTCAAGGTTTCCATCAATGACCTCGACTTCAATTTCTATTGTCTTGCCCCCCATCTCAACTTGTAAGTTACTTAATATCCCATATGAAGTGTATGTTCTTCCATCGAACACTTTTAATGTTGTTGATGATCGTGACAAGGGTGGTGAGCCTAAAGTTTTCCAGAAACTCATTGACATAATACAAGTAGATTCCCCCTCGTCAATGATTGTTTGATGAACAGTCTTGTTGAGGGATTTTACTTGTATAAGGAAAGCGACCTGTGCTGGTAACTGAGGTTCATATCCTTTATGGTTAAGGCCACAAGATTTGAATTCATTGGGTCAGTCCCACCTATTGCTGATAATAAAGCCTGGTTTTGGGAGGGGCAATTTTGTTGTACTTCAAGTGTTGACATAGCGGATGGCGATTAAGCCAGATCCTCCACTATATTATAATTTTGTGCTACTCGAGCACGAGGATTAAATTTCGATTTATGTACTACTCCCTTTGGCAGCTTTATAGTTAATTAAGGAATGATGGCTGGCACTTGAAGTTTTCAAGAACTTCGTGACCTCAGCTCGATGTAGAAAATCGTTCGTCCAATGGTCCCCATCACATATGAAACATGGCTAAGTAGGTTTCTTTCACCCAGTAGGGTTTCCAGAAGGTTTCTCAGGAGTCGAATCTTCCTGTTTCTTATTTTTGTTTGTCCCTTTCTTCTTGCCCTCTGGTTGCTTTGGTTCCTTGCCCTTGTCAAATGACACAGAATTAATCTTTGAGGCAAGAAGTTTGTCATTTGCTTTTTTACTAGAAATTGCAAGGGATTTACCAGATGGATCCTTTGCGGTTTGCGTACTTGAGGTGCCAATCACGCCATCACCAACATGAGAGTCCTTGTTTGATTTAGGAGGGGGAGGAACTGAACATTCTGGTCTAGGAGCGTCAGGAATTTTGTCATAGAGTGTGCCATACTGAGTATAGATCAAGTCTAAATATTGTGCACGACCAATGACTTGCTCTTTAGTGACAACTCCTCCCTTGGCCACATCTTCTTTAATAGAAGGCAATAATGACTTAATAAACCACTCAGCTAGAAGTTGATCAGGAATATATGTCTTTACCATTCGACGACGACGACACCACTCGTGAATGTGATCATATATGTGAGTGGTTGTTGTCTGTTTAAAGTTGGTAAGGAGATCTGTTCCCATTTCATACCTTATGGGTAACTGAAATTGGCTTAAAAAGGTAGTGGTGAGAGTGTTTGTCAGGCCAGGCAGTAACTCCACAAAACAAACAATTGATTCGTATATTATTCCATAGGTAGGTCATTGCTATATACAATAGGCAGTGATTGTTTAGTTCATCTCTTGATGACTGTTCACATTCCTAGTTTAATTATTTACATAAAATTCCCCCAATCATGAAGATCAGGTGTCAACATTCCCCCCCTTAATTTGAAGGGATGTTGGTGAGTCCAAGCATCATTCTGAATCGTTCTATCTTTTCCCTTCCAAGTGCTTTGGTGAAGATGTCTGCAATTTGCTCATTTGTGGAACAATGGTGGAGATGGATTGTTTTGGCCTCAACATGATACCGAATCAGATGATATTTAGTATTGATATGCTTCATTCGATCATGGAACTTTGGGTTCTTGGCCAACTTTATTGCAAAGGTGTTGTCAATCATGAGTGGAGTTGATTGTACTTGTTTACCTGCAAATCTTTAAGAATTTTCCTGAGCCACACAATTTCTTTTGTTTCTTCAGATGATGCCACGTATTCTGCTTCTATTGTGGAATCTACTGGAACTGATTGTTTGTGTGATCTCCAAGAGACAACTCTTGATCCAAGACTCATAGCATATCCTGAAGTAGATACTCCAGTTTCTTTGTCTCCATCGAAGTCTGAATCAGAGTATCCGATCAAACTAAAGTCATCCACCTGCGTGTACTTGATTTCATAGTCTTGAGTTCCCTTCAAGTACTTTAGAACTCTTTTTGCAGCAGACCAATGTCCCTCACAAGGCTTTTGCATAAACCTGGAGAGGATTCCAACAGCAAACGAAATGTCTGGTCTGGTAGTAGTAAGGTAGTTGAGACTTCCTACAAG